>CM032640.1:25163057-25420557 GCA_019097785.1 Fraxinus excelsior | reverse complement strand
TTTTTTTTTTTTTTTTTTTTTTGTTTGTGTTTTTAAAAAAATTTTTGTTTTTTGATTGTGTTTTTTTTTTTTTGTTGTTTGATTTGTTTTTTTGTTTTTTTTTTTGATCTGTTTTTTGTTTGTTGTTTTTGTGTTTTTTTGTTTTTTTTTTTTGTTTTTTTTTGTTGTTGTTTTTTTTTGTGTTTGTGTTTTGTTTTTTGTGTTTTTTCTTTTTTTGTTGTGTTGTTTTTGTTTTTTGTTTTTGGGTTTTTTTTTTTTTTTGATTTTTTTTTTTTTTTTTTTGTTTTTTTTGGTGTGTTTGATTGTTTTGTTGTTTTTGTGTGTTGTTTTATTTTTTGTGTTTGTTTGTTTTTTTTGTTTGGTTTTTTATTGTTTTTTTTTTGTTGTTTTTTTTTTGATTTGTGTTTTGTTGTTGTTTTGTTTTTTTTTTTGTTTTTTTTTGTTTTTTTGTTTGTATTTTTTTTTTTTTTTGTGTGATTTTTTTTGATTTTTGTTGGATGTTGTTGTTTTTTTTTTTTTGATTTTGTTGAATTTCTTTTTTTTTTTGTTTGGTGTTTTTTTTTAAAATAATGATCAAACAAGGGCAGTATCAACATGTTTTCCCATCTCACCGTTTTCTCTCCCTCTCTACCATCGGAGAATATTTAATGTGTTATCATTCTTGTTCCAAATCAATTGAAACCCTAGCTACAACATCACAGTCATCCATAATCAATGGATGACTATCAAAAACGTCGAAATCTTCAATATTTTCGGGGATTGGTAATTTATTGAGACGGATAATCATTCCCAAATTTATTTGAGCAGGCTTGTTTGTATTTAGTTCTCCATACCGAACAAGTTTTAAAACAAATGATTCTTTATTGGATAAAGTACAAAACAAAAATTAACAAAAAATGAATTATAAAAATGTAGAACATTGAGAATGAATATAAGATTATGTATATTTACTAGTTATGAAATGAACTGTAAAAAACAAGAACATAAATATAAAAAAAAGGTAAGAAGATGATTATAAAATGAATGAATGATATTGTTGATAATGATAAATAGAGTTGAGAAATGGTTAAAATTGTGAGAGTATAAGTATAGTAAATAATTAGAGATTGATTGGTGGAAAAAAATGATTGATTAGGATGAGTATTATAGAGAAAAAATTATGAAAATTGAAAGAAAAAAATTTAAGGACCAAAAACGGTGCAGTGGACCGTTTGGCGGAACGTTCATGAATCTTATATCTGAGTGATTGTTCTGGTCACTGATCTTTTAATTGTTTTTTTACGAGCCACGAGCGAGCGGCTCCTGACTCTTTAAAAAGGGCTCGTCTGCTCGCCGAGCAGCTCGACACTATTCAACGAGCCGTCGCTCGGCTCGTGCTCAGAGACGAGCCCGAACGGCTCGTGGACATGAATAGTACGAGCAGAGCGGTCCGCTCGGCACGATTGCCACCTCAAATAGTCAAGAATTTGCAATAATGCTATGAGAAGACAACCAAAGAAAAAAACTTCCTTTGACTATATTGTAAATTAGTAAAATTTCACATGTAGCTCCCACATGACCATCCCATGGAAAATTGTTAATAGATTTCTATAGAAGCAATAATATAAAAACACTGGCATATTTGTCTTCACATACATGAGTGCAGACTGCGTGTCTTCGCCATTTAGGCCACCATGACAAGCTTTAAATTTCTGGGTTTCATTTCAAAGATCAAAATTATATATAAGGTCAAAAAAAGTAGATAATGTCACTAATACCCTTGACCTTCCCATTAATTCACCAAAAATCAACGTATTCTCCACTAATTTCAATAATTTCACAAATGGTCACTGAAGTTACCTAAAAATTTCAAAATGGTCACTGAAGTTTCAAAGTTTCAGAAACGGTCACTGAAGTTTGAAATTTCTTTCAAAACGGTCACTGAATTTTCAGATTTTTTTGCCAAGTTTGAGGCAATTTTTCAGCAACTTTCGACCACCAAAACCATCGATTTCGGATACCGTTGGAAAGCCCACGATGTCCTCTTCAATTACCACTAAAAATCTCCCTAAGACTCCAAGTGATTCGGCCGGAATAAACCCACGAAGTCGGCAACCGAAAATTATGAAAATCTGCCCAGATTTTCAGATTTTTGGGGCAAGTTTGAGGCAATGTTTCGGCAACTTCCGACCACTAAAACTGTCGATTTCGGATACCGTTGGAAAGCCCACAATGTCCTCTTCAATTAACACCAAAAATCTCCCCAAAACTTCAAGTGATTCCACCGGAATAAACTCACGAAGTCAGCTATCCAAATTGGGAAAAAAAAGTTCGAAAATCTGCCCAGTTTGGGTAGCTGACTTCGTGGGTTTATTCCGGCCGAATCACTTGGAGTTTAGCTGACTTCGTGGGTTTATTCCGGTCGAATCACTTGGAGTTTTGGGGAGATTTTTGGTGGTAATTGAAGAGGGCATTGTGGGCTTTCCAACGGTATTCGAAATCGACAGTTTTAGTGGTCGGAAGTTGCCGAAAAATGGCCTCAAACTTGCCCAAAAAATCTGAAAATCTGGGCAAATTTTCACAATTTTCGGTTGCCGACTTCGTGGGTTTATTCCGGCCGATTCACTTGGAGTTTTGGGGAGATTTTTTGTGGTAATTGAAGAGGACATCGTGGGCTTTCCAACGGTATCCGAAATCGGCGATTTTGGTGGTCAGAAGTTGCCGAAAAATTGCCTCAAACTTGGCCAAAAAATCTGAAAATTCAGTGACCGTTTTGAAAGAAATTTCAAACTTCAGTGACCGTTTCTGAAACTTTGAAACTTCAGTGACCGTTTTGAAATTTTTAGGTAACTTCAGTGACCATTTGTGAAATTAACCCAAAAAATGTGATGTGGACTTCCTATTTTTAAGAATATGTGATGAATCAAATATGTCAAAATTGTAATAGCGGATGATCAATAAAGCAGCTAATTTGGAACCGCACACTTTGTATATCGAGTAGTGCTATGTAGCACGACTCATGTTCACATGGTAACACGGGTAGTATTAAATGATATGTTCATTTATTGCACTTATCATTTCGTACTAACCGTTAAATCTATCATTTAATATTGTCTATGTTGATGAGTAAACATAAGTTGTTCTGCATAATATAATTCTATATATAAAGTGCTCGATTTCAAACATTTTATTTTATTAATTGATATAGCGCAATAAATGGGTTGTATATATTAATTAATGTTAATGTTTTGGCACCAGGCTATACAAAACATTATTTTTATATATTTAAATTTTCATAGTTGAAATTGAGAATATTTTTTTTTTCATGAATAATTCATAAACTTGAAATCTTAATTTCCAATTGTTGAGAGAATTTAAAATAAACCCAATAATGAGAATTGATTAAATTTAAAATAAGTGTTAAACACAAAATAATCTATGTCAAACTAAACAATTAAGTAGTGATTGTAAAAATTATTATTATCGCATATGGGCTTTATATTCTCTAGGGCGTCAACCATAAGTTTGATTACGTCGCGTTCAGTTCGAGCTGGGCGATGTCTGACTTTGAACATAAATAATATCTATCACTCTTAACCTTCTGCCCGATCGATGGTCATGAACCTTTTAATATTATTACAGGAAAAAAAAAGGGTTGGCACCTGAGAGAACTCAGTACGAGGATTGGTTGTTCGGTGGTTATGTATGGGATGCTAGAAGGGAATTTTTAATGCTACAAAAATTGAGCCAAAAAGATAGCATAATCTTACATCAAAATTGGGAATTTACACTATGTATAGCTGGTAAAGCTATGCAACGCAACTCGTGTTCATATAGCAATATAGATAGCATTAAATGATATAAGCATTTATTAATTGCACGTATCATTTGATAATACCGGTTAAATCTATCATTTAATGTTAGCTATGTTGATGCTTAAACATGAGTTGTTATGCATAGCATTATGTTGCATATAAAATGCTCGATTTCGAACTTGTTCGTGCAATAAATGGGTTGCTTATATCAATTATTGTTAATTTTCTTGCACGTAAACTTGTAATACAAAGCATTATTCATATATATAATTAATAATTAACATAAAAATGACTTTTATTATTAATATATGTGAATAAGAGTGTCTATACTAGTTAATTTGTTTTTAAAATTTTCATATTTGAAAATGAGAATGTTCTGTCTTCATGAATAATTCCTAAACTTGAAGTCTTGATTAACAATTGTTGAGATAAGTATTAATTAAATTTTAAATATGTTTTAAACTCGAAATAATCTATGCCAAGTGACTGTAAAAAAAAAAATATTAATAGGAAAGTGATTTTAATGCAACAAAATTTGAGCCAAAAAGATAGCATAATCTTATATCAAAATCTAAATTTACATTCTATATCCCAAAAAACCAGTTTCATGTTTATAGCCATTGTCGATTATAGGAAGTAATCCCATTTCTAACTATATTTTTATCCTTGAATCCCAAAAAATTCATTCTAGGCCAAAAGTCAATAATTTAACCTTGAAAAATGTAAAATATTAATGGTCGTAAACCCAAACAACATATTTTGGACGGTGTTTCAACTATAAAGATCTTCCTTATATGATTATATATAGAATAATGATATGTATCATTAGAGTAATGCTATTTAACTCCGCTGAGGTTGCAGCTACATTCAAAGTGTCATTGATGTGACATTAAATGATAAATGGAATTAAATAACTTATTTAGTTTATCCTTTCAATTAGTCTATCATCTAGCGTCACCTAAATTATGTTTGCAATCCAAATGAAGCTATATAGCATTATTCTTATTATTATGATGATAGAATATTAGTGATGTAATAGTTTATGTGGAATAATGGATTGGACAATTCAATTTTTATGAGATAAATAGGGAGGAGAGAGTGGGGTAGAAATGTGAGGGATTGTGAATTGCCACATTATCGACATGATGACAAATAACATTACTCTTATATATAGTATTATAGAAATTTCTAATTATTGTTATTATATTTATGCGATGAGAGTTTTTACTATTGACCATATTTGAAATTTGTTTATTATTATTATTATTATTATTTTAATAATACTTTGATGATATGAGATTTCATCACCGGTCATCTTTAAAATTAATATTTAGGTAACATGAGATTTTAACTATTGACATCCAATAAGATAATGACTCGTTTGAGAATAACAACATTAAAATTAAATTTGAGTTCTAAACATATTGAATTGCTCATTTGAGTTTTTGAGATTTAATGCCATATTAGGAGTTTCCTCATAGATTTATCGTTAGAAAGAGTAGCTCAATCTTTTTATATTTATAATTTTTTTATACACACTCAAATAACTTTTTATCTACACAATTTGAGAGATCTATTACTCCCTTCATCTCATTTATATAGACTTACTTTGTTTTTCATACGGATTAAGAAAATTTATTTAATGTTATTAAAAAAAATAATTTTTGCCAATTTTTTTTAATCAATAACTAGTAGTAAATTATTATTATAAATAGTAAAGAAATAAATGTATATTAGTAAACGAACAAAACAAAACATTCTTAATAAAAAAACATACTGTATAATTGAGACAAAAAAATAAGGAAAGTAAGCTTGTATAAATGGGACGGAGGAAGTACTATTAATCATTTATTTGCCATCCATTTATATCTATTTATAATTTAAATCATTTAGAATTTTTTTTTCCCAAACATGCTCAGACATTAATTGTTATTTTTATATTTAAACAGCATGAAATTTTGCTCTTAACGTGGTTATGCAATAATATTTTCTTTTTATACGTAATTCATAAAGAAAAAGTAAATAAAATTTTCTTATTTCTCACTATTTCTACGTCATTGGGTTTTAGTTTATGACTTCCAACGTTCGGAACTAATCGTGCTCATTTTTCTAAGGGTCCGTTTGATTGCAAAGGTGGAAAATGGGTGGAAAGAAAATGAATTCCAGGGAATTGAAATGCCTAGAATTTGTTTTACTGGGAATTGTAATTAATTGTGTTTGATTGGTATAATTTTCCACCTGGAAAATGTTGAAAGTTTGGTGTCCGTTTAACTTCATTTTTTATGGAAATTGTCCATTAAAATGATAATTTTTTCTACCACTGAGTCTAGAATTTGTTCCAATTACCAAAAAGTAAAAAAAAAAAAAAATTAAACAATTAGAAAAAAATATCATATTCATTTGACTTTGTTTTGCATAAAAATTGTCAACAAAAGTGAAAATCATTTTTGCAATAGTTGATAGAATTTGTTGTTATTGCTAAAAAAAAAAAAGGTGGGAAAACAAAATCAAGCTTTTGTGCATCAAATGATTGTATCTAGAAAATAGGTGGAAAACGAATTCCCTGGAAAAGAAGACGCATCAAACAGCTAAAAAGTGGGAAAATGGAAAACATTTTCCATTTTCCATGGAATTCACGGCGTATCAAACGGACCCTAAGTACTTTACTGTCCACTTATGACTTATCGATACTAAATAGTAATTCAACGTCGTTTTTAAATAATTTCCATTGGAAAAATAAATGTAATTTGTTGGGATGTTGATGTTGCAAAGTGAACGTCCTATTTCCAAGTCAAATTTCACAGCTGTTTCATCTCTTAATTACCTCTCACTTCGACTAGTGCAGAAAAGAAATCACATTCTCCCTGTGCCCTTTGCATAATTTTCTTTTGCAGATCCCATGCTTCATGCACCCATGATCCATGATCATCAAAAGTCTATCGAGACTGGCCCACCAGAATATACATCATTGAAAACTCAACTTCGTGGGATAGCCGACAGGAAAATAATAATAACATCGTTGATAATTGGACATATAGATCGTGTAATTAACCTACAATGTTCTTTTTCCAAACTAAATGCCATGATTTAATCCACCGAGCTTCCTGTACCACAGTAGAAATAGCAATGGATTCTTTATTCCTGCATGGAGCGGAATATATTTTTTTTTTTTCCTGAAAATTCAAGAAATGGTCACAACGAGAGGAGTCATTTATCTTTACAATAAGTATCGAGCGCTATTTGGCTAAGCCACATGAACAATAATTTTTTATCCTCGAAAAATCCAAATGATAAGCATTTATATCAGTCTCATTTAAGGTGGAAAAGAGTTGATTTTTTTTTTTTTTTTTGTATTTATATATTTATTGCATAAGTTGAATGTTTTACTCACAAAGAAACACTTGTTTGATTATTCAATCAAACCAACGTTAGAAATTATATCAATATTTTACTTCTCGTGCTCTTAGTCGCTCTCTAATAATCAAATAGGGATTTTAACATTTAAGCCCCCGTTATTCATCGCATCAACATTTAAATTCAAATTTTCCATTTCTTATGTGGGCCCCAATAATGTCTATGTTTTTTAATCAAGAGACAAGTCAAAAATCTTTCTTCGTGTATCTTAGTATCGGGTGAGAAACCCAATACTCTCTCTCTCTCTCTCTCTCATAGATTGTGCAATTAGCTAGTTGGTTTTTCATATTTGTTGAACCAATCTAAAAATCGAAAGTGTTAAGAGATATGAGATATTAATGTTTTACGTGCCCTTCACACGATAAAATTATTTCGTCATCAAGAATTCATGTAGCAAATGTTTAGTTTCTTCTATGAAAGTCGATTGCAAAGTGTTGGATGCTATTTGGAGCATGTTTGGTTTATTAAGTTTGAAAAGATTACTTGTGTATGTATCTTTTTTACTTTTGAATTAAGTTATTTTTAATTAGTAAAAAGTTAAAAATAGGTAAATTACTTATTATGACGGTACCGTAAGAATTAGTTTTAAAAAATATATATTTTCTGTACATAAAATTAAATTATTGATATATATTTGAAGTTAAAAAGTTATAAATAACTTTATTTTTGTGCTTATTCAAGCATTCTCTAAGCTTAATAGTTAAAGTAAATTTGTGTTTTTGAACATGTCTAGATTTGTTACCTTTTTTTTTTTTTAACAAAGTTACTTATTTTCAAAATAAACTTAATCTTAATTCTAATGAAGCAAAAAATTGATTTAGTTTAAACTTGTACTCGAATCGCTTCTTGCAATTGTCCCACGAAACAAGTCCAAGTGAGTCTCGAACTCCACACCAACCAAAAATCAAATTTTCTAGTTATAGTTTTTTATGTGGGAGCCAAAACAGTCACATCCCATTCGATAATTAAGAAGAAAATTCAAACAACATGTTAAAGAAATGGAAAAGCCACGGGTACATAAAAATGTTGACAGAATTCATATCGATGTTGGCGTGGCGACGCATGATTGCCCGTTTCTCTCTCTCTCTCCATCTTCCAATGATTTCACATCATGCGTCGTCTGCCAAAATTTCATGTGCTTATAGCATGATTCGAATTAGACAATTTTTAGCCGAACTAAATGGTCTTGTGTTGAAATCACTCAATTTTATGTATTATCTTTTATAATAAAGTTGTTAAATTTATTTAGATTACAATAGCAATTCATACTTTCTTGATTCTATTTTCTTTCCGTTCATGATTTATTGTTAGGTGTGGTAGTCTTTTCTAATAAAATGTATCGACGATTGTTCAAATATTAACATAAATATTTTATTAAATTAAAATTATACTTCTCAAGATTTGTCGAGTCACAATTCTCAATTTTATAAGGTTCTAGAGAATGATACTTTGAATATAACGGTATTCTTTAAGATGGAAAAATGACTCGAGCGGCCCAAAGTGCTTGTGTTATCTAATGGGGTTTATTTTACGGTTAATTTTACTTTTGGGGATCAATTTCAAAAATCGGGTAAAGTAGTGAGAAAAAGTATTTCAAAAATAAGTTGCGACTTCGAATACATTATTTTTGTTAATGTGTATGTAACTTTTTTACTTGTATGTAATTCTATATAATTTTTAGCTCAAAACCTATATTTTATAAGTTATAATAATTGTAACTTACTTAAGTCATGTTAAAGTGTGTAATTTTTTTTTTTCTTTTTTTGAAATTGTAACTTATACCATGTGTCATTGCAATTACATAGTGTAATTTTTAAGTTATTATAACTAAAAGTTATTATACCACCATCTCATTATCGCCACCGTATCACCACCAACAGCCACCCCATCAACACAAGAAGATTATATGCTTCGATGTTACCGTGTGTATTTTATTTATTTATTTATTTTTTTTTTTTTGGTATTGTAACTTATTAACCCGTACACCATCCCCATCCCCATCCCCATCCCCACCATCAATGTTAATGCCAACCCATGCACCACCAAGTCACTACCATCAATGTCATTGTCACCCCCACCCAGGGGCGGAGCCCAATGAAGTCTAGTGTGGGCACAGGCCCATACTCAACTTTTGGGCTTGGAATTTTTTTAAAAAAAATTATATGCTAAGTTCCAGTCCAAGAAGGAAGCCCAAAATCATGATCAATATATTATACCCGTCTTAAACGGCCCAAAACCACTACCCAGCCACTCAGCCCAATCCAAAAAATGTAAACATCAATTCGTAGCCCGTCTGTTCTACTCGACTTCTCCAACCTCCATTTCACTTCGCACTTCGCAGCCTCCGCCTCCGGCCTTCCGCCTCTGCTCTCCTCCATCTCAAGCCTCTGCCTTCAAGTAGAGTTTCTAATATTGACCCCCATTTGGTAATGTTTTCCATTTTTAGGAAGCGCCTTGAATGAACAAGAATCACCATGCTAAAATCGTAAGATACAAAGTTTTACCCACTGTTGAATTGATTGGTTTTGCTGACTCATTTGCTGATTGCTACTTTTTTGTGTTTTTCATCCTTACAGGGGCGAAACTGGATTTGACTTCGCAATTAGAACACCTTGTACACCTTCTAGGTGGGAGGACTTTGAAGTGGAAATGACTTCTAGGTTATTGCAAGCTATGGTGAGTGGTGATTCACTGTTATGGAATTGAAATTTAGGTATTGTTGAGTAGAAATTGATGAAATTTGGGTATTGACGTATTATTGAGTTGAAATTATTGAAATTTGTTGTCCGTTGAATTGAAATTGCTGAAATTTGGGTATTGTTGAATTGCAATTGTTGAAATTTGAGTATTGTTGAAATCTTATGAAGAGATTCTTTTAAAGAAAAGCTGACTTGGACAACGTAAATGTTGATGAGGGGATGTCGAATAATATGGAATTTGATATCACTAAACTTCTAATTGGTCTTTGTCTAAGGATACCCATTTTGGATTACAATGCTAACATTCGAAATCAAGTTTGGCATATATGTTAAAGGGTCCTTGTATGCCACAAGATCATGACTTTCCAAAGAGTTCGATTCTTGGTTGGAGTATAATGTAGAAAAAGATGTTAATTATTGTTTGTATTGTTATCTTTTCAAATCAAGTTCTAGAAAGGAAGGCGGAGGTGAGTGTTTTGTTGGTGGAGGTTTTACATATTGGAAAGAGAAAAAAAGTTTCATATTTATGTTGGAGAACATGATAGCGCACATAATCAAATTCGCATTAAATGTGAAGTTTTAATAAATCAAGATCAACACGTTCAATCAATTTTGTACAAACAGTCAGAGAAAGTACGAAGTGCATATGTTACTCGTTTTAATGCATGTTCGACTTCTATTGCGACAAGGGCACTCATTTCGGGGTTATGATGAATCTAATGATTCTCACAATCCAGACAATTTCTTAGTCATATTAGAATTTTTGGCTACTCATAATGAATATATTAATGCTATGACATTGAGAAATCCTCCTCAGAATTGCAAATTAACATCATCTGATGTTCCAAAGGATGTAGTACATGCTTGTGCTGTTGATACAATCAATGTTATTATCAAAAATATTGGTGATTAAGTATTTTCTATTCTAGTTGATGAATCTCGTGTGTCAAAGAAAGAGTAAATATCAATTGTAATACGTTATTTAGATAACAGTAGACATGTAAATGAATGCTTCATAGGGATTGAACATGTTACAAGTATCATGACTCTATCACTAAAGGCTGCAATTGATAAGGTATTTTCTAGATATAATTTGAGTATGTAAAATGCAAGATAAATTTAATGGTCTGAAAGCACTCATTTTAAAAGAGAATCCATGTGCCTTTTACATTCGTTATTTTGCTCATCAACTCCAACTAGCTCTGGTAGCTGTTGCGAAGAAGAATATTCATATTACTAACTTATTTCTTGTAGTTGGCGATGTAGTAAATATTGTTGGAGCATTTTCTAAACGTTGTGATCTTCTTTGAGAGAAACAATCAGACTTTATTATTGAGACATTAGAGAAATGTGAGATTTTAAGTCGACATGGACTTAATCAAAAAACAACCCTTCAACGTTTTGGTGATACACGATGGGGTTCACATTGTAATTCTTTGGTCAGCTTACTTGTCACGTTCTCTTCTGTTATTGATGTACTTGTCATGATTGTTGAAGATGACTCATGTTCTTGTGACAAAAAATCTAACACGACAAATTTATTGGAGTCGATAGAGACATTTGATTTTGCATTTAATTTATAGTTGATGAGAAGTGTCTTGGTGATTTCAAATGAACTGTCAAAAAGCATTGCAATGGAAAAATCAAGATATTGTGAATGCAATGCAATTGGTGAATTTATGCAAACGACGACTCCAAATAATGAGAGATGAAGGATGAGATTCCTTTCGGAAAGAAGTATGTTCTTTCTGTTAACAGCATTATATTGATGTACCCGACATGAATGATATGTTTGTATGTCGTGCACTTCATAGTCGCCCACAACGTAATCCTCCGGAAATTACAAATTTACATTATTATCGGGTAGATTTATTCTACTCTGTCATCGATCTATAACTTCAAGAATTGAATGATCGTTTCTTAGAGATAAATACAGAGATATTCATTTGTGTAGCTTGTTTATGTCCACAAGATTCATTTTCTTCTTTTAACAAGAAAAGATTGATTCGACTTGCTGAGCTTTATCCATTAGATTTCTCTGTATTAGATCTCATTGTACTTTATGATTAACTTGAGACTTATATTTTTGACATGCGGTCTAACAAAGAGTTTGAAGGGTTGAACGATCTTGCAGAAAAGTTAGTTCTGACAAAGAAAAATGTGGTATATCCATTGGTTTACAAGCTTTTGACTTTAGCATTGATTCTACCGGTTGCTACCGCTACTTTGGAGAAAGTCTTTTCTGCAACGAGCATTGTAAATGATAGATTGCGTAATCATCAATGGATGAATGATAACACAATTGTTTATGTAGAGAAAGATATATTCTTGAAACTCGATAATGAAGTTATTATATAACGATATCAAAGTATGAAAACTCGGAAGGAACATGTGTATTTATAAACTATATCATTTTTAGTATTGTCGTAATATTGTTTTATATTTTTATCGTCATTAAATCTATAGCCAAAAACTCAACGTTTAACATCAATACATTGTGCCCACGTTGAATTCCCTTCCTAGCTCTGCCCCTACCCCCACCGACCAACTGTCACCCAATCAAGGCATGGGAATTATATATACTATTGTTAGTGTGTGCTGGTTTTTTGTATTGTAATTTATCAACCCGAAATGTTTAGATCTAGGTACCAATGGAGGGAGAGGAAAACAAATCTACAACTGGAGAGGGGAAAATGAACCGAAATTGGTAAATTTAGATTTCAGTGAATCGAAATTGATGATGGTTCTACCATTTGGAGAATGGGGGATTAAGAATGATAGTAGTTTCAACAAGAAGCTAGAAGATGGTGGTGGCGGCTAAGGTGACGGTAAGTCGCCGGAGGTGGTAACTAAGTGGCAGACTAATTGAAAAGGGGGAGAGGAAAGATTGGAGTTGGTCCAGTTGGAGGTAGGCGTGAAAGATAGAGAATTATTTTAGGAATTTTAAGTGGGACCTAATTTACGCCTATTTTTTAAATTTTAAACATAAATTTCTGATTTTTTTTTTTTTTTGGAAGACTTTTTCTTTATTTATTTAACTTCAAATATTTCCGAGTTCTTTAAATCACCCATGAAGTCAAGTATAAAAAATAGAGGTTATTACAACACGAACGAAATTTAATGTAAATCATTTAATATCAAATTGAAATTGTTTAAATCGAAAATAGATACCATCAAAGAGTATTACATACAGTGGCGGACCCAGCCCACCAGCCCAGCCTGGGTGGAAGTTGACCGGTCAACGCCGACCGGTCAACGTCAACAATCAACGATCGTAAGAGTGAGGTCATTCATTAATTGTCTACACTTATCCCTAAATCCTAATTTCCTAAAACCCTAAATTCACAATACACAAACACAATTCAAAATTATAAGTCAAAAAATACAAAAACATAAATATACACGGTCCAGGGGCTGCACCTATCCATAAATTCTCATTTACTCATGTATCACAATTCACAAATGAACAAAAAAAAATACAAAAAACATAAATATACGCAGTCCAGGGGCTGCACCCATCTATAAATTCTCATTTACTCATGTATCACAATTCACAAATTAACAAAAAATACAAAAATATGAATATACGCAGTCCAGGGGCTGCACCCATCCATAAATTCTCATTTAATCATTTACCATAATTCACAAATTAACAAAAAATATAAAAACATAAATATAGCAGTCCAGGGGCTGCACCCATGACATACCTGATAAGTGATATCTCCAGGCTCTAGCCGCGGCCCAGCCCAAAAACTCAGCAGCTCACTCAGCCCCTGCCCGTCCAAGTTCCAACTCCAGCGCAACGCTAGAGTCCAGACTAACCCTCCACAGCCACAGGTCCACTGTCCACAGCCCACACCGCCACAGCCCTGCCACCAGTCGGACCCGCAACTAACGGACTCACTCACCACAGGCTCCGCCCGTCGCAGCTCCACACACCACACTCCACAGCTCCACTAAGCACTCACAGACTCAATGCACCAGCACGACAGCGCCTCCAGGCTCGACTACTCACAGTCATAGACTCAACTCACCAGTGCCTCCACTCACGGTCTCACGGAATAATTTCCCTCAAATCCCCAAATTGAATTTCGCCAATCGCCCGTTCGCCCCCTCTCGTCTCCTTGCCCAAAGAAATGTAAAATGGGTGCTTTAGTGCTTATGCATTGATATTGGATTGGATTGGGCTACAAAATTGGGCCTTTTTTTAAAAAACAATTGAGGCCCAAAAGGCCAAAATCTTTGAAGATAGCACAAGCTCCCAAGTCCCAGCAGCAGCTCCCGTCTCCTTCTTCCTTCTTCCTTCTTCCCGGCTGGCCGGCTCCCACCACTTGCGCGGCGATCTCTGAAGATTCCGGCGGACCCAGCACGGGCGGCCGCGGGGGCTGGCCAGGTGCTGGGTCCGCCCCTGATTACATAGTAATATGGTATTGTAAATCATTGAACAATAGCTAAATTTTAATTCACTCTACAATATAATAATACCAAGTATATTAGACGACCTTTTGGATTACATATTTGATTTCGACAGTTGAATATACTGATCGAAATTTTATTTTACACATTTTATTAGTAAGATATTTATGGTCCATTCGGTAGAGATTAAAATCAGATTAAAATTGAAAAATTAATCGTTATTGTTAATTTTTATTGGACGAGTGAGATCCAATAACGATCATATTTTTAATTTCAATTGGATGTTAATCCATACCTAACGGGGCTTAAGAATGTGGACCGTAAATAAATTTGGAAGGTGAACTTAAAGCAATTGAACTATCTTACATACACAAGATTGTCATTGTACAAAGTACAGGATAAGAATATATATTTGTTGAAATTGCAAGTACATAGAGATCTACATTCCCCCCTCATTTGTGAAAAGAAGTGAAGTTTTGGCTTATCTTCTCATATCTTATGATTTTTAATAGAACTTACGAACTGGGGAGACTATAAATTTTTAATCTCGTGTCCGATAATTCTTCAGAATTCATGAATTTTTTGTTCGTCATATGCATGCATAGATTGTCTGTAAGAGTTAATGATCGTGGTACTTTACATTATTTACATCATTTTTCTTCATCATTTTAGAAATCTCCGATGAACTGTATTATAAATTTGTCCACAAATTTCATTATAATTTCTTAATTAGCTTCAATGACGAAGCTATTAAAATCTTTACTAAATTATCATGCAATCCTCGTAAAAACACGTCTTTTCTTAAATTTCTGAGCACTAAAATACAATTTTTATTTTATTTTTTTATTTTTTTTCTATAGAAGAACATAAAAGAAAGAAAAGGAAAAAGATGGACAATTAGATTGCATCATTTGGACTACAGTCTACAAGTCATACTCAAATGCTCATCATTAATGCTTGCTTTTAAAAGGTAATAAAACATGCTGACCAGGTGACTATGATATGGATCTATAACTACTACTCTCAAAAAGTAATAAATGTCTAAATAATAATTGCTCCACTATTAAACTTCAGTCTCATTTTTCTTGAATATTGATTTAATTGGGTTTTTAAGTGTGTTGCCTTTTTTTTTTTAGCCCCTGTTTGTAGGACTGTAAATGAATGTGATATGGACCAGATTTTCTCATATTCGATTCGATCTGATAAGAATAATTCATGGATTCGATCCGATAATCAAATGGATATTTGATTGTTAAATTCGATTTATCATGTTGGCGGATATTCGATCCAAAATATTTTATTCATTCTTTTTTATTGGAAATATGGGATTGTCAATCTCAATAGAAATTTTATTATAATATATATTAATTTATATTAAATTCGATAGGCTTGACATTTTTCCTTAAAATTCATAAAGTATAATACAAGTTTCAAAATGAAAAAAAATTATGTATAATAAATTATGCGGTAATAAATGAAATATATTATATTATTAAAAAAATCGGATCGTATTGTTGTCGGATCAAATTGACCTATATTCGTATTTGCTCAATTTAGTTAACGGATTATCGAATTCGAATTTTAATCTAGTTATCGGATGACACTCTTACCCGATGGGGCTCCATTTTATTCAAAATGCATTTTTTCTTCTTTTTCCTTTTTAACTACACATTCTCCAATAAATAATATTATATATAAATTCAAAAATTTCCTTCTTTTTTAACCACACATTCTTAAAAAAATAACTATTTTAAAATACATTTTTCCTCAAAAACACAATGAATTTTTAAATATCTCTTAACGAACATTTTTTATGTTGTTTAATTTGATGACTTTAACATAAAAATTAGGGACTCAATGTACCCCAAATAGAAGGTATGAGACTCCATCGTCAAAAATTTTGAAAGTTAGGGATTCAGCTGAAATATTTCCTCTTTTTTGAAACGAAACTTTTTTTACCTTAAAAAACATGCATTTACATTTTTATTAC
This sequence comes from Fraxinus excelsior, assembly GCA_019097785.1. Classification (NCBI taxonomy): domain Eukaryota; kingdom Viridiplantae; phylum Streptophyta; class Magnoliopsida; order Lamiales; family Oleaceae; genus Fraxinus; species Fraxinus excelsior. Next base: position 25,404,244 of record CM032640.1, on the reverse strand, counting down.
TGAAAAGTAGAAATAAGGATAACTTGTTTGTGATGAAGAGTAACGATAAATGTATTCATTTCGTAAGTTTGTTGTAACATACAATAATTCTACAAATGAACGCTCGTAGTTGGCTTTATCTCCAGAGACATCAAGTACTTTTTAGGATTCTATTTCCTAGTAATCATGCTTCCATCGTCTATTTCAAATTGTTGTTCCAATATCTTGTCATTTCTGTTCAAATCTCCTTTTTTTTTTTTTTTTTTTTTCATTTCTCTCAAAAAATAAATAAATAAATAAAGAAGTTGGGTATAGTCCCTATGTTAGAATTTTATTTTTCTTATGCATGTTATCTAATTTGAGGATTTCTCTTGCCCAATCAATTTCAATCAAACCAAACCAAAATAAAGCATGACAGAAATAATTTATGTGAGTTTGTCCAACCTTTGACTACTTCTCATCGAAGCTTCACTTAGGATCCTTTGACAAGAATTTTAAAAACTCTAAAGTTATTCCTAATTAAAAAGTTGTTTTTGAACATGTTTGAATAAATTTTTTTTTTTAAATGCTTTGCTTGATTAAAAGTGCCTTTAAAGAAAATTTGTATGAGATATTTCTTTCAGGAAACTTTTCTACGAGGGCAGAAGTAAAAATGGAATTACGTCAAAAGGATACTTAGAATGGATTATAGTTTCGTTTAAAGATTTTCAACTGATAAATACAAATCAGATCGATCACTATTTTGTGATGTATTGTTTAAAGATTTTCAATAGATAAATACAAATAAGATCGATCACTATTTTGGATATACATCATGATTTTCTCCCAAACAACTTATTCAATTTGTTTCATTATGATCAAATCACTCTCTACAGTCTATCACTACATCTCTATAACTCACCAAGAGTAAGAGATGAACCAAGACACAGAGAAGTGATAGAATCAGTTTCGTAGCCAAAGAGAGGCGAGAAGTTAGAATTTCAACGTGAAACTAGAAAATTACACTCCAAATAAAGAGCTAAGATTGGTTCTAGGTGATCAACAGTTCAGATCACCCAATTGTTTCATCACAAAAATTTCCATATGAGCATACAACTTTGATTCCCCTCTTGAGGCTCGACTTGTATTATTTCATAATGCAACTGGAAGTAAGAAAATGTGTACATAGCTAGGGATGTAAACGAGTTGCAAGTCGAAGTTCGCGGCTCGGGTGTGGCCTGAACAAAAAACGGATTTAGGCCTTAGACGAGCCGAGACAAAGCTCGGTCAAAAAACTGAGTCGGGCTGAGCCGCTCTTTTTTTTTTTTCCTTTTTTCTTTTTTCTTTTTTTGCACTGCTTGCAATTGCTATGCTACCTGCTTAAGGTAGGCACTTCAGGCAGGCTGCTAGATGCCTGTGACACGGGCCATTTTAGCTTGTCCATGGTTCGTCGAGCCACACAAGTCAGCGTCGACTTGACTTGAGTCAGCTCGGTGGCTAGTCAAGCCGACTCGAGCTTTTTTCTGGCGAGCTGCAGCCGTCCAAATATGACATTTTTTTGTTTGTATGAGAGTTGAACAACGAAATCTACAAATTACAAAATCAAACAAAAATAGATTTTTTGAAATCATTGATTTTGGTCCACGTGGATCATTCAACGTTTTAATTTTGAATCAAATTAAACCGTTTCGAAGTGATTTTGTTTATATTTTAATCTTTGCAAACCATCAAATTGTTTTATCAAAAAATCTAAAAATAATTTAATTTTGAAACTAAACCTCGTGTGATTCATCATATTTGGATGAGTTGGAATTATTGAACGATTCACAAAAAATTATAAAAGACAAGGTTAATTCAATACTCAAAAGAAGTGAACAATACGAGTTCATCTTCACCATTGAGCCAGAATGGACAATTCACCATTGAGATTTAATACGTAATTTACAACAATCATATCCAGTCATTCTTCTCAATTTACCCCTTAGTTACACTCTAAATAAGCATAAACTGGAAATGAACATCTCTAGTTCATTGACCATCCATTCAATATATATTTTTCTAAATTTTTTCAGTAACCCAACATTACAATAGACGTAGTTGTGAAATCTTTATTTAATGTAATAATTAAGTATTTTCGTATTCATGTTACTGTTACTTATGGACGAAATGGCGTTCTTCACACAGAAGGGTGAAAATAAACGTAAAAATATCAAAAAATGAAAAGTACGTTTATGTGCTGATTATCACCCCCAAAAATAAAAAATAAAAAATAAAAAACCGCAGTATCTGCCCTCATTAAACCACTCATTTCTGTGCAAAACCATGGCGTCTTGAGTCTGAACTGGAAAGAAAAATACTGTATTCAACCCAATTTCACACACAAAGAAAAAGTAGAAAAGTAAGTCAGCAAGTACTGGAGAACCAAAAAGCAATAGCAAGTTAAGCTAGATGGGCAAGGCAAGCAAGTGAGAAAGAGAAAAAAGAAACAATTTTTGTAGTCTAGACTAGAGAGAGGAGAGAGAGAGAGATGAAAAGGGAAGAAAAAAGTGTGCAACGGCCAGCAGAAAAGGAAGAAAATTTGGGGGAAAAGTTGAGAAAATTGAGTAAAAGAGGGGGACACTCCACCCCAGTGGTACCCTATTGGAGACTAAAACAATTAGAATATCAACTCCATATACAGGCTGCTTCTCCACATACTGGTGGAGCTGCAGCGCAAGATAGCACCTTTAAAAACACCCCTTTTACTCTTCCTTTTGTTTCTTCAAGAAAACTTGCTGCCACTCTTTGGGAATTGCAGCACTACAAGCTGCCACTTTCTGAAATGCACCAGGGTGTTAGTGTTCCACCGCCGCGTCTCCGCCGCCTCCACCACCAGAATAAGGGCAGTCTTCAGCCACGTGATCCTTCACCTTGTTCACCTGACCTGGTAAAGATCAAAAATTTCCTTTTTGTTGTTCTTTTATCTTTAATAAAGCTAACGGTATTCTTGTTAAAAGATGCTAATTTTAATATATGGGTATCTCAAGAATTTGTTCTTGGTATGCTTCAGATGAGTAATTTTGATCAAAGTTTTGTTATTTTAGTGGCTTATTTTCTGGGATCAAAATTATTTGATTCTTTTTAGAAAAAGACAATTTGATTATTTAGATGGTCCTGTATTGTGCAATACAATTAGTGGTTCTTGTTGATCTAAAGTACAATAGTTTTGTAAAGATTATCTATTTATTTGTTTGTTGTTTTCAGTATATACTTATTGTGCTTAGTTTGATCTCAAGGACATCATTAAACTTCATAACATCTATGTGTTAATCTTTTGTTTCTGCTTATTGGATTTGTTATTAATTTCTTTTTTCCTGATAAGTTGTCAGCTTTTACCAACGGTTTTCTGGATTTGAATAATTCAGGAAGGATAAAATTTTGTACTGAGTTTGGATTAACTGTAACAAGCTCGAAAAGTTTCTACGTCAGATTGCATAGAGGGTGGAGTGAGAGGCATATAGTTGACGATTAACTTTGTGTATTGTATTGTGTCTATGAGGATTCACCAGATAACTTAAATGATATGTGAATTTTCACTCATATTTTCTGTTTCCCAAATGATGACAGCCAGGAAGTGCTAGCAGTTTAAAGAGGCAAGTTGCTGCATCCCTGATGCAGCATCATCGATCAATTGAAAGGAGTCATCGTGCTATACAACCTGTTTCACCTGCAAGTTATGGTAGTTCACTGGAGGTAATTCTTGTCCATGCTTATCTTAGTTTGTAGAGTTGCTTGTTTAAGCATGCTATACAACCTGTTTCACTGGCACGTTTTTATCTTCACTGATGGAATTGAACGAAATGACATGAAATCTCAAATGGGACATAAACACCTAAAAATTCTTTCAGTCTCATTTTCTTTCTGATTTTTCATTGTATGACGATGATTGTACTATAGTTCCGTCTCTTTTCTTGTCTGTATGCAATTGCATTTAAATCTAGCTACTAGCATTTGGAAATGGAACTCATTCCTGGTTCAATTATGCTCTATTTGCCTATATTAGATGTTGTATTGAAAGAAAATGAGAAAGGGATGATGAGGTTTCTGATAATCTTTCAGTTGTCATGGTTTCTTTTTATCGACAGCTTCAATGACTTTCAGATCAGTAATGTCTTCTCATAAAAGTTTTTGAATAAGATTCAATCTTGAATTTCTTCTCGGATCATTCATCTTTTCGTTAAACCCATTTCAATATAAGTATTTGTGTAATAATTTCTGTCACAGATCACACCTTACAACCCTGCTGTTACCCCCACGAGCTCCATAGACTTGAAGGGAAGGATCGGGGAGACAAGTCAGAGTTTGAAAACCTCTACAGAACTTTTAAAAGTTTTGAATCGTATATGGGTCCTGGAAGAACAGCACGTGTCCAATACGTCACTTGTCAAGGCATTAAAAAAGGAGCTAGATCATGCTCGTTCCCGAATCAAAGAGTTGGTCAGAGAGCAGCAAACTGAACGACTCGAAATGGATGATTTGATGAAGCAGATTAAAGAAGATACACTGATTCGAAAGAACAAGGAGCAGGATCGAATCAATGCTGCTATTCTTTCTCTGAGGGAAGAACTGGAAAATGAAAGGAAGTTGAGAAAGCGTTCAGAAAGTCTGCACAGAAAGTTATCTCGGGAACTTTTTGAGGTGAAAACAACTCTTGCTAGCACTTCCAAAGAACTGGAAAAAGAAAGGAAATCGAGCAAGCTATTGGAAGATCTATGCGATGAGTTTGCATGGGGAATAAGAGATTACGAACAAGAATTGCATGCTGTGAGACAAAAATATGACAAGGATTGGGCCAAAAGAGCTGATCACGATCGTTTAATTCTTCATGTATCAGAATCGTGGCTTGATGAACGTTTGCAGATGAAGCTAGAACCTGACAGTGCTTTAGGGGAAAAGAAGTCAGTTGTGCAGAAATTGAGCTCGGAAATAGAGGCTTTTCTTCGAGCTAGAAGTGGTAACAAGAGTAAGGGTAATCTGGATCAAAGAGATCCCACTATCCGTAGAAATTCTCTGGAATCCATTCCACTTAATGTGGCTGTTAGCGCTCCTCCAGATGAGGATGATGATGACGACTCTGCAGGTAGTGATTCAAACTGTTTTGAGCTAGCAAAACCGAGTGAATCTAACCTAAAATCCCTAGAAAATGAATGTGTGGAAAACCATTATGAGGAAACAATGAAGGAAAAGCCGGCAAAGAAAAAAGTTGGGTCGTCTGAAAGGACAAAAGGTCTGAGTCCATCCAGTTTGCAAGTGAAGTTCGAAGAACAGATGGCTCGAGCCCTGTCAAACCAGGTTGAAGATACTGAGCCGACAAATACCAGGCAAGGCAATCCTGTTGAGATAAACATCTCACAGAAGTCTGAAAAATGTGAAGCAGCAGAAGAAAATAGTTCTATGAGAAAGAATAAATATGGAGAAACTGAATTGAATTCAAACTACATGATTGACAATTTAATCAGAAATCACTACTTGTTATCAGAAAGTGGGAATATGCAACCTGATAATGATACTGGTCAGGCTTCCATTTGGAGGAGTCGTGCTAGTCCGGTACGCCAATGGACCGCAAAACTACCATCTCATAGTTGTGAGATTTCTGAGTCATCTTCGAAATTACCTCCAGATTCCAAGGAGAACACATTAAAGGCAAAGCTACTTGAAGCAAGAACAAGGGGTCAACGATCACGATCACGCCTGAAAGCTTCAATTATTCCTTCTAGAGTTGAATGATTTGGTTAGTTGAAATAAAAAATTCATGTATGTCCTGTCATCTTGAGATATTGGTTTTTGTGAATATTTACCCAGGTTATGTCCAAACCTGAATGCTACTCTCTCGGTATATGTTTTCTTCATACTATATCCACTGTACTGTTCTTGACCAGTCAAACCACAAGAAATATCTAGAATTGGAATGTTTTGGTGTTCTGTAAGAGGCTTAAAACAATTTTTCAAAGGAAACTATCACATCTAAATGTAGTATCTTTAATTTTTGTGTCTATTGCTTCTTATCCATTTATATTTCAACTCATAACTAGAAGAGTATATTACATGTTTGCAGATTGTTGACATTGACACAGTTTTTCGTTCTGAAAAATAGAGATAAAAAAATGGCGAAAATATGAAGTTGAACTCAACCAGATGAGCTTTAGGCATGGAGTACCTGGAGCACAAGTTCAAGTTTTCAACTTTGGACGCTTTGCCTTGTCCTAATGCTTCATTATTGTTGTGAAGACATTGAGAAAACAAATGAGGCCTCTGTTTCCTTTGGGTTCCCTTCTATAATTGAGAAGGTTTGTTCATCTAGATCTATCACTGCTGTGCATAGGGTGTAAAGTAATGGGCCTGAAAAAATAGGAAAAACAAGAAAACACAAATGAAGTATTTATTAAAGTGGAGAACTCTGTACCAATGAATGAGATTTTTATTTCCTTCCTTTTTTAATATTGTTCTACATCGAGTTCACCTCAGCAGACACGTCATAAAAAAATCAAAATTTTCTGTTAAATTACCTGTCATGTAAATGGGATACTTTGCATCTTTGTTGTTTCCAAGTAGTGACAGAAAATCACTTTTTGATCGCTTTGGGAGCAAAGCAGCTCTTTCCTCTCTACACAGTGAATTATCATCGTGCGCCTTCATTGCCCAAAAATTCAAAATGCCTTAAATTAGTTTGGCAGGCTAGGATTCAAGTATTTTCCTAGTTTGAACAGTGCATAAAGTAAATGGGACGCTGAGATCATCAAACAAAAGAAAGAAGTTCAAGATTAGAGTACAGAGTCTGGCTGTGGAATTTTGCTGCTATCTGAATGAGGCAATGCTACCTGCCTGCTGGACATGAAGATGAAGGTACATATTTGCATGGAAAAATGGCTCTGTCCCAACTTCGCGGATGGAATAACGATTTCTTGATGCAGTTTCGACGTTCAAAATTCTTCGTGTTCTTATGTCAATCACATTGTAACTATGACCAATGGATACTTCTGGTGAATAAATCCTCTGAATACCAGAATCCATGCATTTATAAAAGAAAGATAAAGTCAAGGTCAAAATTAACAATATACTGTGATAGATGAGAACTTACTTTCAAGGCATCAGCTATGCTTTGCGCTTCAAGCAAGTCTCTGGAGATAAAGTTTCGACCTGTTGCACCAGCTACAATCTCCTCCTCTGTCGGAGGAACTGCATTCAGTGTGAATGCCTGAAGAAATAATGAATTTCAGCCTACCCTCATAATGTTATTGTATGCATCCATGGGTTCTAAAAGGGCCTGAGAACTTTCCCTTACAATTAGCTTGTAAAGGGGTGCTTTTGCGAATGGTGTAAAACTCAAAAGTAATTGTTACAGTTTCAAAACCTTTAAATGACTTTCCCATATTCAATAAAAGCTTAGTTTATGACACCACCATCCAAAGTAATTTTGCAAGCTCTTTGAAACCACATAGAGTTATCAGGCTATTGCAAAACCACAGTCCAGAAATTAGCAATAAATTTGAAGACCCATATACCATTCCAAGACTATTGAACCCAAAAGCACAACTTGGTAGCTCTCCTGCGTATGTGTAAGCTGTGAAAGAAATCCCATTTGACAGAATTCCCTTGATCAAATAACTGTAATGTCAATGTAAACATTAATTTCATCAAATTAAATCGAATTTTCCTCATTAAGAAGCTATAAAATTTAGCCATAATATAAAAAATGAGATTACGTGTGGCCAACTAAAGCAACATTTGCATCCTCATTGTGAGCTGCAACAGCCATGGAATCACTAACAAGAAGAATATCAGAACAATCATCATTGGTATCATCATCATTCTTCGAATCCACTGTTGTTTTCGGAATAAATGGAAGTATCTCCTTCCTGAAGTTGATAAGCATTATCTGGAAACACAAAGGCACTTTCAGAGTAATTTCATAAAACACATGTACTGAATCATTCAACACTGCAAATATGAATAAACTTTTACTTCAAGAAACGGCGAGCCGCTTCCATCTGCAGTTCCCAAGAGTTCATCCCAGTATTCAGGGAACTTTTTCTTGTTAGTGATGGCTAAAGATTGTAAGAGTGGCTGTGAATTTGGTGTTTGAGCAAAAGGGAGGAGTTGGTTTTGCAGAATAAGGTCTGTAGCCAACCTGCTCTTTATCATTTTGGAGAACCTCTGGCCTATCAAGAACCCCATTTGATAAGCGTTTTCACATGGGCCAACTTCGAATATTTCCAGGTTTTTCACTTGGACATTGTTACTCTCCATACCAGCCTCTCTCTTGGTGCGCGTCGATGGAGGAGGGGGTGGGTGGGTGGGGAGGTCCGGAGGGGATGGAGTTCTTTATTAGCACCTTATCTTCAATAATAGTTGGTTTTCCAGCGAGTAAACTCTACCCTTCTAGGAGGAAATAGTTGAAAATACCCGGGTCACCCGGCCCATTTTCCAAAATAGCCGTTGACCAGTATTTTAAAAAAAAAAAAAAAAGGGAAAAAACTAATGAAACTTAAAAGTCAAGCATTTTCCCATTTTTACCCTCACACGTGACTTGGAAGAGGAGAAAAAAAATATTCACTAATGAGGAGCAAGATTGACGACCAAAAAATCGACAAAAATTCAGTAATTTGATTACAAAGCATGGTTGAAATCATTAAATAAATAAAACACGTTTTCAAATTTTTGTTGATTATCTTTGAAAAAATTGTTGTAGATATTTTATTAAGGATAAAATGTGATTTGGGTGAGTTTTGGAAGGTAGAGATCGTTGAAAATGGCATTTTCCGACGATTCTGCATGAGGGAGACGACTCCCCGATTTGCGTCTGGGCCCAGACAACCCAAAATATGGGCATCTGGGCCCAGATGCCATTGGGGGCATTTGGGCCCATAATGGTTTTTTTTTTCTTTTTTTTTTTCATATTATTTTATATAAATATTGTATATACTACATATTTTATTTAAAATTAATTTCTAATTTTATTATTTAATATTAATTATAGTTTAATTTTGTCGTGAATTTTTAATTATTTATTTAATATTTAATTTAAATAAAAAATTAACATATTTAACGATGAAAATAAAAAATTAAATTTATTTTGTAAACAACTTGAAAAATTCACGAAAAAAGAGTTTGTAAAGTATAATAAATTATTAAATATTCGTTTATTTATTTAATATTATATTAATTATAATTAATATTTATAAACAATTATAAATTATTTTTTTACAATGAAATATTAAGTAAACAATTAAAAAATTTATTTTAAATTACTTATTTAATTTGTTTACAAAGAACAAAAATGAACAATTAAATAAATGATTTCATTTAATTTTTTATTTAATTTGTATATTTTAATAGTTTGTCTAATATTTAGTTACAAAAAAAGAGTTTATTTAAAAATGAAATATTATTTAATCACGAATAATAAAATATTAAATAAACAAAATAAATTGTTTAGTTAAATTTTATATTTTGATTGTTTGTTTAATATTTTATTAATAATAATTAAATATTATATAAACAATTAAAATAAGAAATTTAATTATAAATTTTTCTTTTACAACGAAATATTAAGTGAACAAGTAAAATATTTATTTTAAATTACTTTTTGAAATTGTTTATAAAACATTAAATGAACAATTAAAATAAATTATTTCTTTTAATAGTTTATTTAATTTGTTTATTTTAATAGTTTGATTACTATTTAGTTACAAGAAGTAATTTATTTCAAAGTAAAATATTTATAAATAATAAATAAACAAAATAAATTGTTTCTTTGAATTGTTTGTTTAAATTTTATTTTTCAAGTATTTATTTAATATTCTATTAAGTATAATTAAATATTATATATAATATTAAATAAATTAATATTCAATTAACAATTAAAATAATAAATAATGAAATATTCAATTAAAAATTAAAATTAAAAAAATAAAATAAAATTTAGTTGTAAATAAAAAATATTCAATATTCAATTGTTTATTTAATATTATATTAATTATAATTAAATATTATATAAAATATTCAATTAACAATTAAAATAAGAAATAATGAGATAATCAATTAACAATTAAAATAAAAAATAATAAAATATTATTTAGTTATAAATAATAAAATATTAATTACTCGATGGTTTAGTTAATAATCTATTTATTAATTATTTAGTATGTTTAGTATTCAATAGTTTGTTTAATATTTAGTTACAAAAAAGAGTATAGTAATTAAATATTACTTAGTTACAAATAATAAATTATTAAATATTCGATTGTTTATTTTATACTCTATTAAAATCAATTAACTATTACATAAACGATAAATTATTTAATTTTCAATTAAAAATTAAAATAGGAAATAACAAATTAATCAATTAACAATTAAAATAATAAATAATTAAATACTATTTAGTTATAAATAATAAAATATTATTTAGTTATAAATAATAAATATTAAATATTCCATTGTTTATTTAATAATCTATTAATTTCAATAAAATATTACATAAACGATAAATAATTTATTAATCAATTAACAATTAAAATAATAAATAATTAAATATTATTTAGTTATAAATAATAAAATATTAAATATTCAATTGTTTATTTAATAATCCATTAATTTCTATAAACTATTACATAAATGATAAATAACAAATTAATCAATTAACAATTAAAATAATAAATAATAAAATATTATTTAATTATAAATAATAAAATATTATTTAGTTATAAATATTAAATATTAAATATGCGATTGTTTATTTAATAATCTATTAATTTCAATAAACTATTACATAAACGATAAATAATTTATTAATCAATTAACAATTAAAATAATAAATACTAAAATATTATTTAGTTATAAATAATAAAATAGTAAATAGTCGATTGTTTATTTAATAATCTATTAATTTCAATAAACTATTACATAAACGATAAATAATTTATTAATCAATTAACAATTAAAATAATAAATAATTAAATATTATTTAGTTATAAACACTAAAATATTATTGAGTTATAAATAATAAAATATTAAATATTCGATGGTTTATTTAATAATCTATTAATTTCAATAAACTATTACATAAACAATAAATAATTTATTAATCAATTAACAATTAAAATAATAAATAATTAAATATTATTTAGTTATAAATACTAAAATATTATTCAGTTATAAATAATAAAATATTAAATATTCGATTGTTTATTTAATAATCTATTAATTTCAATAAAATATTACATAAACGATAAATAATTTATTAATCAACTAGCAATTAAAATAATAAATAATTAAATATTATTTAGTTATAAATAATAAAATAGTAAATATTCGATTGTTTATTTAATAATCTATTAATTTCAATAAACTATTACATAAACGATAAATAATTTATTAATCAATTAACAATTAAAATAATAAATAATTAAATATTATTTAATTATAAATACTAAAATATTATTTAGTTATAAATAATAAAATATTAAATATTAAATTGTTTATTTAATAATCTATTAATTTTAATAAACTATTACATAAACGATAAATAATTTATTAATCAATTATCAATTAAAATAATAAATAATTAAATATTATTTAGTTATAAATACTAAAATATTATTTAGTTATAAATAATAAAATAGTAAATATTCGATTGTTTATTTAATAAACTATTAATTTCAATAAACTATTACATAAACGATAAATAATTTATTATTCAATTAAAAATTAAATTAGGAAATAATGAATTAATCAATTAACAATTAAGATAATAAATTTAATTATATTTAAATATTATATAAACAAATAATAAAATATTAAATAAATAAAATAAATTGTTTCTTTGAATTGTTTATTTAAATTTTATATTTCGATTATTTATTTAATATTCTATTAATTATAATTAAGTATTATATAAATAATTAAAATAAGGAAATGAATTGTAAATTCTTTTTTTACAATGATATATTAAGTAAACAATTAAAATATTTATTTTAAATTACTTATTTAATTTGTTTATAAAGCATTAAATAAACGATTAAAGTAAACTAAGCCATTATAATTTTAAGAAAATATCAATCAAGTCCTAAAAGAGTTATAGAACTGCAATTATGTAGTGAATATACTGTTGTAATAATAGAATTCCATTAGTGGAGTATGGGATAATGAATGATGTAAGAGGCCAATAATCAAGCCTCATGAGTTGTATAAATAGAAGTCTTTGGGTTAAGATAGAGGCAGAATGAGTTAGAAAAATACTTGAGCTCTCAGACTGTAAGAAAATCAAAATATTTCTGTCTTTTGATATAATTCTTGTACCAATTTCAGAATATCAATAATATTCCATTTCATTTATAGAAAAACGGGTTTCTAAATTTCCATTCTCATATATTCTTGATAGATCTAAGAAGAAAGTTCTTCTTATTTTAACAACCAATACAGTTTTTATTTAATCCAGATCTAGGGACTTGTCCTTGGAAACGATACAGTGAAGGCAAGAAGTTGAAACAGAAAAGATCCCATTGAGGTAAGAGGTCGTTGAAGGGAACAATTTGCATATTCAGAATCTGAAGGTCACTCGATTCTAAGAATAAAGATCCAGATCAATACCACATTTTTCATCCAATAACAATTGCATTTTCATAATTTATTGGTGTCTAAGTGTTCTAAATACACTTGTATTTTGGTTTAGGATGCAATTGACGAACACGATGGAAATTAAAAGAAAAGAGCGAAAAAGACCAATATGGAGGAAAGTGATAGTTCAGTGACTAAGTGAAAATATTATAAACTTGTTTCTAACCTTGTAATGAAGATTCGAGAGTGTTGGAAATCAATTAGATGAAGAAATGAGTCAAATGGATGAAATATAACCAAAACATTATCATATATCAACTTTCAAGCTGAAAAGTTTTGCACCGATTTTCAGCTTCATATTGAGAACATTTTTTGACATGGAAAACGATCGAATTCGAAGATGGTATCTGAAGAAAAGTTGTAACCCTTTGAGTTAGATTTTCAACGCATTTTGAATCACCTCAATCGGATATTAGGAGAGAAAGTTATGGCCTAAAAACGCTGTCAAGCGCACCCTTCCCAGACTGCCCGGACGTCCGGGCACGGTTTTTTCCATATAAGTCTTGGCATTTTACATACGTAAATTTGTCTATAATTATACATGTAGATAAATTTTTTTCTCGTTTTTGTTAAAAATGATTTTAGATCCATTTAAAATTATAAATATTTTATATATCTATATCGAAATAAAATTTACTAATTTAACCGAAGCAAATTTAAAAATACGTAAATCAATTCCACTGATTGTTGTAAATAATATCTTCTTGTATAGCGTTTGATAAATTTATCTGTTTTCAAGTTTGAAGCAGATAAAAAATGAAACAATTTTTATCCGTGTTGGAGTAAACATACAAAAAAAGTGATTTTGTTTTTAAATTTAATTGGGAATGTTTGAAATTCTTTATAAGTTAAAAAGGAAATTTTTGTCTTTTAAACAATACCACATTTGTGTAATTGTATAACATTTTAAGGATATTTTTGTCTTTTAAGTCTTGGACGGCTATTGTGGTGAATGTCAAAAAAAATTGGATAAACTGATAAAAGACACGTTTAACAAGGGTAATTTAAAAAGTACCCCACCCTTCTAGTGTCTATTTCTCTTAGTTGGGCAGGGGTACTTTTTAAAATGCCCGGTCAAATCTATCATTTTTCACTTTACCTATTTTTTTTAAAGATTTACCACAATAGCCGTTTTGAGCTTTAAAGACAAAATTACCCTTAAAATAATATACAATTACAATTATATGTTATTGTCTAAAGACAATAATACACTTTTTTAAGTTATAAAGAAGGCCAAACACTTCTCACTTAAAATTTCAAAATCAAATCACTTTCTTTATCGATTTACTCTAACATAAATAAAAACAGTTTCATTTTTCATCTATTTCAAACTTGAAAATAGATAAATTTATCAAACGATCAATAAGTAAATATTATTCACAGCCATCAGTGAAATCGGTAAGTATATTTACGTATTTTTAATTTGGTTTCGATTAAATTATAATGTACATTATATTAATCTTTAAATCTTTTTTCGACGTATATGAAAATTTTACATTCTTAAATGGATCTATATAATTTTTTTTTAACAAAAACGAGCAAAAAAATTCACTTGCATACGAGATTTTTCAGACAAATTTTATTATAAATGCTTTCCAAAAGCCCGCACGGCCTCGGACGTGTGGGCCCGCACGCCCCCACACGTCCGAGTAATTGAGAATTTTCCCTAAATAATAATTTCTTTTAACAAAATATTTTTTCTGATGCAGCAAATATTTTTTTTTAACAAAATATTTTTTCTGATACAGCAAATATGGGATCGGTTGCAGTCACAAGTTCTTTACTTTGGTGAATTTGAAGAGGATGTAAAAGGTCGATGGGTCTGGAAATGGACAAGTGAAATACATGGCACAATTCCGATTTTAATAACATCGAGTACGTCGTATGCAGAAATGTACAGTGAGATACAGAATATGCTCAACGTCGATCCCTCTCAGTACGACATGGAATTGAGATTTCTATGGAACAATGAATATTCATCAATTCCAGTTCCACATGTAAATGTTACTTCTGAAAATTGCATGAAAACTTTAATTGCATTGAACCAATTTTCCATGACTACTCCTCTCTGCGTAAATTTAGTGAAAAAGAATGTCCCCAATAGTGAATACGAAGAGCTCGATGGAGGGGATCGTAATGTGAATGATTTTTGGAACACGGTGGAGATAGCTCGTGAGGAGATGTGGTTATTCTCGATACAGTTGTTCCTCACCTCACCAATACGCACATGATTCCCTCGATAGTTCAATCAAATGAGAATGAAAATGAATTTACGAATGAAGACTTGATTGCTTTATCCGATCGAAGACATGGGTCGAGTTCACAAGATGGGATCAGTATACGTACTTCTAATTGTTCCCGTACAGTTCCAAATGATGAAGATTTATATGTCGAGCAACTATTCGAAACCAAAAAACATTTGCAGGAAGTTGTGCACCGGATTGCTTTAAGACACAATTTTGAGTTTAAAGTTAAAAAATCGAACAAGTCGACGTACACAATTGTCTGCATTGACGACGGTTGTCATTGGCGTTTGCGAACGACAAAAATGGAGACGAATGAGTGCTTTATAATTCGTAAGTATGCACGGGAACATACTTGCGAAGTGGGTATTCGTCGAAATGATCACAGGCAAGTCCGGGCATGGTTCATTGGTCGACAAATAAAGGACAAGTTTCAGGACCCACAAACGATCTACAGACCTTCGGACATCATCAATGACTTCCGTCGAGATTACGGGGTGGTCATAAGCTATCAGAAAGCCTGGAAGGCCAAAGAATGCGCATTGGAGGACTTAATGGGTTACGCCGAGGGAAAGTACGCTAAATTGGCCATATATTGTCATAACATGGAGAAAACTAATCCTGGATCAGCATTTTATATTGATACGGAGGATGTGAATCACTTCAAGTATTTCTTCATGGCCCTTGCACAGTGCATTCGAGGTTTTCATACGGCAATGCGACCCGTAATTCTAGTCGACGGTACAACCCTGAAGGCTAGATACGAAGGTAAGTTGATTATTGCTATGTGTCAAGATCCCAACATCCACATTTACTCTCTTGCGTTCGGTATAGTCGATGGAGAGAATGATTTAGCGATGTGTTGGTTCTTTACGAAGTTGAAGGAAGTAATTGGAGACGTCGAGAACCTTGCATTTGTAACTGACCGGGGGCAGTCAATAATAAATGGTATCGCCGAAGTCTTTCCCGATGCACATCACGGTTATTGTATGTACCATATACAGGGCAACCTTAAGACGAAGTTTCGGGGCAGTGGCATCGTTCCATTGTTTAGGAGAGCTGCAGAGGCATACAGTTTTGAAGAGTTTGAAAAGTTCATGGTCGAAATAGAGTGTAAATCACATGCTGCATGGGTTTATCTAACAGAGATGGGGATCGAACATTAGGCACGATCACACTTTCCAGGACGTCGATGCAACATGATGACGTCAAACAATGTTGAGTCGCTCAATGCGCTATTCAAGAAGGATCGATAGTTACCAATTCTCGTAATGATTGAGTAAATTCATAACAAGCTGCAGTAGTGGTTTCATGACCAACGTGAGGAATTCCAAAATTGCACAAGTGTGCTGACTCCGACTCAGGAAGATAAGATCTTCAAAACTCTAGAGGTTGCGAGGAAGGTATTGGTGGAACCACTGGATCAGTTTCGCTTCTGCGTGAGATGTGGAAGTAATATCGGGTACATCGTGGACTTGAATGATAACACATGCACATGTAGAAAGTTTTAGTTGGAGAGTTTTCCGTGTATGCATGCGGTGGCAGTGGCTATGCATAGGGGATTTCCTCCGCACACTTTATGCAGTCATTATTACATGACTGATTATTGGAGATCGGTGTATGCTGAAACGATATTTCCTCTGCCAAATGAAGTCGAGTGGGAAGTTCCCGACCATATTCTTCCACTTAATAATTTTTTGCCACCTGTAGTGGGACCACGTGCTCCGGGACGTAGACGTACGTCTAGAATACCATCCACTGGAGAATTTCCTCAACCTCGTAAGTGCGGCATGTATGGCGCAACATGGCATACTCGTCAATTTTGTACAAGTCAGATTCCTCTACATAATAATTCAACGAATGTGTAATATTATATAATAATTTAATATTTATAACGAAGTAATATGTTTTTATTTATTGTCATTAAAAATTCAACATAATTAATTGATTATTTTAGTTGTTTACTTATTTTAACTAAATAATATTTAATATTTCAATAAACATTTAAATAAAAACTAAAGATAACAATATTTACATTTTTTACAATAAAAGAATAATGTGGTGTACTAAGGATCACATTTGGATTCATACAAATTGCAAGCTAACTTCAACATGTACATGTCTATCAAATATTGATTTATTGGATCAATCTTGCTACCAATGCTCAAAAACTCTATGTACTTTATTGCGAATATACCACAGTCGCCCCTGCAAGTAAATATAATATATTAGTTCGATGACATATAATTAAAAACTAATTTTTCAAAATAAAAACTTTTAAATTCTTACGATACTCCTTGTCTCGCCGTCGTCGTGTTCCGTAGAATGACTAATCTGTCATTTACTTGAATATTCGCTTGTTTAGCCATCATGAGAATAATCACACTCATCGGCTCCAGTATACGCTACAGTTGGTCTTGGGTCAAACATCCATGGTCAGAGTCGTACACATATATAGTCGAATCCGCGAATACAATCTTAGCTGCGAAGCAGTGTAAGTTCGCGATCATTGGAACGTACATATGTGTACAATCCGTCCACGGTTTCCCATTTGTCGGCTCCAGCCCAATGACCCACTCCATCATGTAGTCGGGCACCACATATCCATTTTCACTGAGTAGGAGTGTGTCGTACTCAATATCAATGGCACGTGCTAACCCGCAGCTAAGGATGACTCGACTAGGAATGTCAAAAGATTTCGGGTATCTCCAGCTCGATCGCGCAACAATTCCATAATCATATCGATGTGCTAACACCAATAAAAAAGAGAATGTAACAAATAAGAACGAGAATGCAAATAATTAAATAAAACAACAAATAATTAAACGATGCAACAAATAAGAACGAGAATGCACTTACATCATCGGCGAGCTAAGCACCACTAGTCAATACATCATCGAACCACTTTTTTTGCGTTCGAGATGGTCCTCGACCCCACCCAATGGATGTCCCTAAAAAAATGAAAAAGTGAAGTGTTACAAAAATCATAGATGATCTCGCATGTACTTTAGGCAAA
Source organism: Fraxinus excelsior (assembly GCA_019097785.1). Lineage (NCBI taxonomy): Eukaryota > Viridiplantae > Streptophyta > Magnoliopsida > Lamiales > Oleaceae > Fraxinus > Fraxinus excelsior. The sequence goes on along the minus strand of CM032640.1, from coordinate 25,386,373 downwards.
TCATTAAATACTTACTCATGCTTAAGGGATTTGAACCAATCATGAAACGCTTTCTTTCGAACTGGGTCGACCTCGCAGAAGAGATTAGGAAATGTCCCGTCTAAGAACGGTCGCCTCTTCACCTCGGCCGTGAAGGGGGAAACGATGTACTGTGACGGCAATCTCGGTATCTTACCAACCACCAGCGGTGTCAAGTCAACAGCACGCTTCGTACCCTTCCTCACCTTCGGAGTCCCCTGCGACACCAAAACTACGTCATCTGGTACCCGCCTTTCCACCGCAACCTCATCCGGTACCCCCCTCTCCATCTCAACCTCCTCCAGTACCCCTCTCTCCACCTCAACCTTCTCCGGTACCCTGTCAGTCATCTCTGCCGGTACTAGATCCGCCTCCGCCTGTACCCCCCATCCACCTCCTCCGGTACCCCCTCAAAAAATGAGTCTATGACTCCCCCCACGGCCCAGTCCATCCACCTCCACCGTCACCCCCTCCATCCCGATGACTATCAGTTCCTCGCATGGATGCTACGTCGCCCCGTAACGTCATGATCTCAGTCCGAAGGTCTCCTATCTCGTTCTGCAGATCTGCCACATGGCTACATAGAGCTCCAACATCATTGTATACATCATCGATATGTCCTCTGAGCTTTCGTCGCATCTCGCCCATCTCCTCCGACAGTCTGGCATACTTAGCGTTGACCTGCCGTCCCAACTCGCGTCGCATCGCGCCCATCTGACCCGCTATAAACTCGGTAAGGCGGCCATATAGATCATCTGACGGGGGAGAAGGAGACCCGATCGGCGGCGGCGACCTCGGTGGCGGGGGTGAGGACCTCGGCGGCACCGACGGCGACCTTGGTGGCAGAGGCGACCCCGATGATACTGGATGGCACCCCTGAAACAATGAACAATCTGAATTATTAATTTAATTAAAAACTCAAAACGATAATCAACATATTATATTAAATAAACATACCATATCCCGATCAACGATGGACTCGGGCATATGATCGTCTGACGCGGCCGGGATAGACAAGCAACGCATGTAACTCTGACCTTCCTCCTCTATCACGGGGTCAACTCAGTGAGGACTTCAACCTAACATATTGATGTTTTACCGAGTTAATAACTACCCACGTACAATATAAATCGAGAAAATGTATAATACGTACCTCGGGATCGTCGAGGAGAGCTGATATTTGTTTACCAAGTGGCTTGTCATGTGCTCGCCATTGATAAATTCGAGGGCAACACATCTCCATTCTCTTAGCATACCGGCCAGCCAATATGTGGACAGTCTCGTACATCCATATATGCAACATGTACAATTATCATATATATAATTTAATAAAAAAAATAGATAATTTATTGTGTTCAACATTTACCTGTAATGCCAACGACAGGCCATATGCATCATACTTGCGCTCAGGTCTATCCCCCTTAGGCATTGAATACTCCCTTCTGAAGTGTCGTAAGGTATCCGCAAAACATCTCTGCCCTAAGGATAGCTGTTGAAGGCATCGATATCATCAACAATCTCCAAATGAAAAAAGTCGATCGACGTCTTCTTGTGATGACACCTGAGTACGCTCTCGACGATAAGCACCATACCCAGCTTCAACTTGTCAGACATATCCTCGCATGCCCTGACCGCGTCTATCAACTGCCCAGGAGTGACCGTCGCCTGCCCGTGAAAATATTCATTCAACAACCTATTGTTCCTCGGAACACGGGCCCGTGCTGCATCTTCGCCTGTACACATCAATCCGGTGATGAGGGCAAACTCAAATATAGAAAATCTAACCACATTGCCCCCAAGATTGAAATGGAGGGCATCTCCATCAACCGGCTTGAGCAGCCGACATAGCAACGCATCGAGTAGCTGCCCAGAAAACTGTACGCCGCGCAATGAATACAATGGTCATAAGCGAGACCGCCTCAATATATCTGCGTGCTCCTCCTCGAGCAAATCTAATACCACTGTAAAGATAGCAAAGTTACAGTTCGCTGTAACTTTGCCAGAAATCTGTCTCACCACATCGTCCAACTAGTAATTCTTCCTATAAAATTTCAAACGTTAGCATCTTGTGCAAGATATAATAGACAAAATATATTATGAGAAAATTAAACTATATTCACTACTATCCGCAATAATCAATTGAGTATCACATTATTTCTTATTTTAATCGTCAATTGAATATTTTATTCATTTTTTATATAATATTTAATTATAATTAATAGAATAGTAAATAAACAATCGAATAGTAAATAAACATGTCAAAGAAACCATTTATTTTGTTTATTTAATATTTTGTTATTTACAATTAAATAATATTTTATTTTGAAATAAACAACTTCTTGTAACTAAATAGTAATCAAATTATTAAAATTTACAAATTAAATAAACTAATAAATAAAATAATTTGAACTATTATTGTTCATTTAATGTTATATAAACAATTTCAATAAGTAATTTAAAATAAATAATTTAAATCGTTTATTTTTATTGTTTGTAAACAAATTAAATAAGTAATTTAAAATAAACTCTTTAATTTTTTTATTTAATATTCCATTGTAAAATAATAATTTATAATTGTTTATAATATTAATTATTATTAATTGAATATTAAATAAACAATCCAATATTTAATAGTTTATTATTTATAACTGAATAATATTTTATATTTTACACACTCTTTTTTCGTAAATTTTTCAAGTTGTTTACAAAATAAATTTAATTGCTTATGTAATATTTAGAAATTAATTTAAAATTAAATATCAAATATAATTTAAACAATAGAATATTTCATTATTTTTTCTTTTAAATGTATATGTCATTATTTATTATAAAAAATTTCAATAAATAATTTAAAATAAATATTTTAATTGTTCACTTCATATTATTTCAGTGTAAAAGAAGAATTTATAATTAAATTCTTTATTTAAATTCTTTATATAATATTTAATTATTATTATTAATAACATATTAAATAAACATTTCAAAGAAACCATTTATTTTATTTATTTAATATTTTGTTATTTACAATTAAATAATATTTTATTTTGAAATAAACAACTTCTTGTAACTAAATAGTAATCAAATTATTAAAATTTACAAATTAAATAAACTAATAAATAAAATAATTTGAATTATTATTGTTTATTTAATGTTTTATAAACAATTTCAATAAGTAATTTAAAATAAATATTTTAAATCGTTTATTTTTTTTGTTTGTAAACAAATTAAATAAGTAATTTAAAATAAACTCTTTAATTTTTTTATTTAATATTCCATTGTAAAATAATAGTTTATAATATTAATTATAATTAATTGAATATTAAATAAACAATCCAATATTTAATATTTTATTACTAAATAATATTTTATATTTTACAAAATTAAATATCAAATAAATAATTATATTAAATACTATTAGAAAAAAATGAACTGGGCCCAGATGCCCAACAAGAGAGACGCAGAGAGCGTCTCTCTCGTTTTCTACCGCCGGAGATCGCCATTTCCGACGATCTCCACCCCCCAAATCTCCACCCAAACACATATTTCACGCATTTCACCCATAAATAATTGATTTACAATTATTTTTTCAAACATAATAAAAAAAAATTCAAAAAATTACAACCATGATTTGTAAAAAATTCATATAATACACTCACCTTCTTCAAGAGAAAATGGCGATCTTGGAGTCCGAGCGTCGGTTAGTCAAAAATATCAAACTCGTCGGCGATATGGTCGTCGTCGGCGTCGGCTCGCCTCGTCCGTCTCTCTTCCAATTACGAGGGTAAAATTGGGAAAGTGATTTTTCTTCTTTAAGTTTTATTAGTTTTTTTTTAATATGGTCAACGGTTATTTTGAAAAATGGGTCGGGTCACCCGGGTATTTTGAACCATTTCCTCTAGTTGGGCATGGTCCTCTTAGGGTCGGTTACTATTCGATTCGATCCGACCCATAGAGACTTGATCAAATCGAAATCAAACAAGTTAAAAATTCATTTCATTTCACTACCAAAAAAAAAACATCTTTAGAGGCAAAAAATTTCGTCACCAATAACTTGAATTCCGTAAGTGTTTTCGCGCGTTTTCCAACCCGCCAACAATTACAAGGAAAGGATCAGACGATTGTGTAAGGAACAAACCTCTTGAGACAAAGTCCCAAAAAGGGGTGCGTTTACTAGTGAAGAGTTACAATTGGAAAGTAGACAAAACGCCTCCAAGGGGCGCAAGCACACGAGTACTGAGAAATGATTAAATTTAAACTAAGGAAATAAAAATTACATATTCTCTTGTCGAGAGTTTTTGATTCGGGGCCTTCTTCTACGACTTTACTTCCTTTTATACTTCCTGGGCATCTCTTGGTTGTCGAAACTGCTTGGAACTGCTCCATTACCTTCGTAACTATCCACTTCTTTAGTGAGAAACTGCTTGTTTGGGGAGAAGTTACTTAGTAACTGTTGCCACTACTCTTGCTGTTTCTGGATCGTGGGGGCGTGTCGGGTTTACTTGACAACTGCTTCCGTAACTGCTGAATAGGATAAACTATACATTTTAGACTTGTCTGATTTTGGGCGACTTGAGGATTTGGGCGACAATAAGGCTATCGCTCTGGGCGATTGTGCAGTACTACATTCGTTCAGCCTCTGGGCGTCCTGCGGTCTTGGGCGATGATACTCCTTTACTCTCGGGCTTCCAATATTCAGGCATTTTCTCAAGTTTCCAGATTGGGCTTTTCTTCTTGGGCCTTTTAATTGATTTCCATTGGGTCTTCATCTTGGGTTTCTCAATTGGACTTCCATTTGATTTTGGGCTGCATTTTTAGTGTGTCGACAATTACCCCCCAATATGGCAGAATTAATACTAATCATTAATTTTGCCATATTCACTCTGTATCTTTCCCGCAACATTTGAACTTCCCCAGAATTTCAATCATCACGTACGTTTTATTGCCTGAAGGATTGCGACGTTACAAACCCTTAAAACCCAAAAGTACGCGGCATTCTTCATTGACGTCTCTGCAGTCTTACGCTTCTCTCTCGCCATTTCACAATCTCCATTGCTGCAACCTTCAATTTAAACCAGACAAGTTTCGAGAGCAACTTACATTTTGCACCATAATGACTACTTCTCAAACTCATTCGGACAATATTTTCAGTTTTGAGGATTTCCAAACCCTTTTCACAAAACCATATGTGAATCCGTCTTTTCTTTCACAATCCAATGCTGACCGCAACAAGTTTTATCTGGGTCCGTCGTTTAATGATGCTGAAGCCATTGAACGGGCTGCGGTAGGTCATTTGTTCCCGTGCTCTGAAGATCTCCCTTTCTCGCAGTCTTTGCCATTGAGGCCAATCCATGATAAATGTATTCGCACTTGGCCTAAAACTGATGCATCTTTCCGTAGATGGCATGCACGTATGGTGGCTCATGGTCCCACTAAATTGATTTTTGAACGTGTTAAAATTTTGGACTTATTGGAGATTACCCTTTTTCCCCCAACGTATGACCCCGTGCTTTTTCCAATCGCACTGGGTTTTTGGTCTCCTGAATTTAATACTTTTATTTTCCCTCTTGGTCCTATGACCATTACCTTGAGAGACGTTGGGGCTTTGTTGAATCTCCCACCTCTGGGCGATTCCATTTTTCCTGGTATGCTAATTTTTGGTGCTGTCCCAAAATTTGACAAGAAATTTACTGAATCTTATTCGAGCATGCAGGGCGGTTATGTCACTGCTGTCTCTAAACCTTGCCATTCTGAGCGAGTCGCTTTTCTCCAAGTCTGGCTTTGTAAATATGTTCTCTGTGTTCCCAGTTTGAAATCTTCCATGAGCTACTTGCCTTTATCTCATGAATTGGCTCGGGGTAGACCTTTGAACCTATGTTCATTCATCCTGGCTGCCCTTTATAGGGGCATGACTATGCTCCAGTTCCAACTGAAAAATAATGCATCTCCCACTGGTAGTGGGCCTTTATAGCTTGCTCAATTGTGGTTGAGATCTTATTTTCCTCAACTGGGTATTCCACATTTTCCTCCTCGTGAGGTTACCTGCTATGAGCTTTTCATTCATCAATTGAGCCCTGTGAATATGTCTATGAGAGACGTTTTCACTTCCTTTTATACTTTGAATTCAACCCTTTCGTTCTTCCCTTTTTCTGCTGAGCAAATTCCTCCTTTTGTACGGCCTCCTTCTACTTTGGCCGAGGCGGATGCATTTATGCCTGTTTGGGTTCAATTTTTGGTGGGGAGGGAATTGTTTCATGACATTCTGGTGGGAACCAATGCTAAAGCGGGGGTAGAAATATACGCGCCCCAATTTTGTGCTCGCCAACTTGGTTTTGGCCAAATGTGGCCTGTCCCTCCTTGCTATTCTAATAACTTAACGGATCGCTTTTACATCCTCAACAAAACGGAAGCCCAAGCCATAGATGCCCGTAATAAACTCTTGGCCACCGGCTTTACTTTCGCCCCTTTTAATCCTACTGCCGTTACTCATCCTCTTTTTGATCAATTGTGGCCATTGGTGAAACAAAGATTGTTTTCAACTGATGCGAATCGCGCTTTCCACCTGCTGGATAAATAGGGTAACACTCTCATTTCTGCTGTCCCTTTACCCAGTAAGGTCCCTGCGTCCCCTTCTCGTTCTACACGCTCTGCTCTTTCATCCTCAACCTCGAAGTCTGCTGTTTCTAAAGGTGCATCCAGTCGCAAACGGCCAGCTGCAGCCGTAATATCTCTGCAAGATGATGATGATGATGATGACGCTCCCCTCATTGTTAGGAGAAAGGTAACTGAACTTCACCTAATTTACAGGCTGTTTCTTTTCATGCGGTAATTGTTTGCTTTGAAATTTTTTCAGAAAGATTCAGCCTCTCCCTCCAAGGCTATAGTTTTGGCAGATTCTTCCTCACCCTTTCCTGTCGAAGCTGCGTCGCCCAGGCCTCAAGTTCCAACACCCTTATCACCAATAAATCCTCTTCCTCAGGGTGTCGACCCCCTAAGCGTGGAACTAGAAGGTAATGCTTATTTTTGGTACCTTGGCCCTTCTTTATTGTTGTCGTCTCATTGACTTACTGCGGTGTGAAACGTGCAGAGACTCCTGTAGCTTCGTCTGGTGGGGAAGGTCCTTCATGCCCAGCTATAGGGAAATCTCCCCAAGGGATGGAAGAAATAAAGGGAGTGCCTGAATTTCCCACCACTGCCGATGAGGTCTTTTTACTTCGCTCTTATTTTTTATTTTGCTTTGTTGTATTGAAAACCTTCAATATTGGTAACTTCCTTTGTAGGAATCCGATAGTATTCTTAATTCCATCCAGGACTTACTCACCTCCTGGGCACGCATGAAAACATCCTCTGCGTCATCCTCCACCCCTGCGAACGAGAACATGACATTTCTCAAACAGGCATTGTTTGAGTATGTCTCCTTCATGGACATGGAGGTCGGCCGTGCCAGCGCTGCTCATCAAAAGGCCAAGCTAGATATGTTGAGCGCGAACCTACTACAAGCACTTTCGCTCCCATCGCCCAGCATTTCTACCGACTTTAAGGTGAAGTTGAGGGTTCTTTATGCCGACGTCGTTTATTTGTTGGCCAAGAATGCAGAATTGAAGGCCAGAAGTGCCCAGTATCTCCGCGCTTTTTCTGAGAAAGAGTCTTTACTCCAGGAAATTGACAAGAACCAGGCCGATTTGACTGAGGTCTCTTCAGAGCTTGTGGTGGAGGATTCCTTGATGTTGAGCCTGGCTGCTAAAATGAAAGAGCTACAAGCGAGAATGAATGACTGCAGGGCGAGGATGGCTGCCAAGAGGCGTACTGCATCCCAAAGAATTGCTAAGACCAAATCTCTATTGGAGCGGTACCAAAAGTTGGAGGTTGATGATGACTTAGTGAAAGAGTTAGGTATCCTTTCTTCTAGGCAGAGCGAAGAGTGGGATAAACTTAGGCAGCAGATGCGCTCAGCTTGGGGCGAATTGTAACTAAACATTTACTGTTTTAGTCTTTGTAACTCTTTCGCGCTGACTGCCTTGGTTTTTTGTAATTTGATGTCATTCATCATCATTAATGAATAATTATTTTGAAGTAGCATTTATCTTTGATCGTCAATTTTCCTCGTACCTAATCTTTATGCCAACATCCATGCATATTCTTTTGGCATTCAAATTTTCTTCCCTAATTCTTTGGGCCATATTGATTTCACTCACCGGTCATAAATGTGACCTTCCACATTCTGGCTTTTCATCTTCCAACCCCTATAAATATGCATGTTTATACTCATCATTTTCATCCTCATGCCTTTCCAAATTCGATTTCTTGTCATCAAAACTTCCTGCCACTGCATGGCACTCCGATCGTTTACCAACACTTTCCTGCCACTGCATGTGTTTCTTGACTCGTCCCTTTTGTTTTGATATCACTTTTGGTATGGGAGGTATAGGAAATGTTCTTTCAAACTGAAGCAAGATTCTTGCCATCAGTTTACTTGTTGAGACTGAAGCAAGATTCTTGCCATCAGTTTGCTTGTTGAGAGTGCTTCTCCCTGCCTACCATTGCAGCAATGCATTTAGGAAGGTTAAGGGGCAGTTCACCCTCTTACTCGGCCATAGACTGAAGGGCTGCTTCTCTTTGCCTACCATTGCAGCAATGCATTTAAGAAGGTTGTGGGAACAGTTCACCCTCTTACTCGGCCATAGACTGAAGGGCTGGCCGTACTGATTTCACTCTTTCTGTTCCCACCAAACAGAAGACAATTTGTAGCATGTTGCGTCTTGTATTTTGACTGTGTCCTTTAATTCTTGTGAAGAATGGTTTGTAAGGAACATTTGGTAATAAAGGACTTTATTTTTGAATGTGCTTTGTTTTTCTGACTTTATTTAGAACGTGATCGTCCAATTTATTTACTGTCATCGCTCGGCATGATTACATCGCAACTGCAATTTTATCACTTATGTATCTAACTGTTCACTTTCCCAAAGGGAAGGGACATATTTTTTCAAGTACTTACCGTTGATAAATCTTATATGCCTAGTACCATGTAAATCCTCCAAGTGGTAAGCTCCATTAGGCAATACACTCTTTACTCTATACGGCCCTTCCCAATTTGGCGACCATTTGCCATATTTTGGGTCTCTACTATCTAAAGGAAGCATTGCCCTCCAAAGTAATTCGTTCGCACTTAAAAACTTGGCTATAACTTTCTTGTTGTAAAATCTAGTCACCCTTTGTTTCTGGACTTGCAACCTGTCTAGCACGTCTAACTTTAATTCGTCCAATTCTAATAAATTTTGAATCAACGACTCCTTGTACTCATTCTCGCTTAATTCGTGCTGCCAACGCACCCTTATAGATTGCACGTTGATTTCCACGGGCAATACAGCCTCCTGCCTGTAAGTGAGTTGGAAAGGCGTAATGTTGGTACTTGAACGGGGCGATGTTCTATAAGCCCATAAGGCTTTGTTCAAGCATTCGTGCCAATTTCTGGCATTTTCATTTATCATCTTTCTTATGATAGATTTTAAATTCTTGTTAGATGATTCTGCCTGACCGTTTGATTGAGCGTAGTATGGTGTGGAATTTACCAATTTAACTCCAGATTCGCTCAAGAATTCCTTCACCTGATCTCCATTTAGGGAAGTCCCATGATCTACCATTAAAGTTTGCGGAATTCCAAATCTATAGATGATATGGTCCCGGATAAACTTTATGATACTTTTCTGAGTGATCTCTTTTAGAGGCACTGCTTCGACCCACTTGGTGAAAAAGTCTGTGGCGACTATAATAAATGTGTGCTGTTTGGACGATGGAGGGTAAATCTTCCCTATCAGGTCTATCGCCCAGCCTTTGAACGGCCAAAGTTTGATAATGGGTGCCATATTGCTTGCTGGTGCCCTCTGCATTGGACCATGTTTTTGGCATGCTAAACAACTTTTTGCATATTGAACACATGATTCTCTCATCTTTGGCCAAAAGTATCCACTTCTGATAATTAACCATCTCATCTTTTGGCCGGCCTGATGTGCTCCACATATCCCTTCATGCACTTCAGCCATAATCGTCCTAGCTTCTTGTAAGCTCACGCATTTTAATAACACACCATCAGAGCGTTTTTTGAACAATTCTCCGTCTATTAATGCATAGTTTAACAGACGTAATTTCGTTCTTCTATCACCTCCCCCATCAAGCTCTTTAAAGGATTCTTTAATCTCATCTATCCAATCCAGCGCGACCCCATTTTCTATACATTAAATTTCAGTTTTCCTTGCCCTTCGCTTAATAACGGGCAATATAGTTCCGTATTCGTAAGTAGACTCCCAACTCATCGCCTTTGAATAGCCAGAAGCCAATTGGGCTAACTCGTTGGCCATATCATTGTACATTCTATTAACACATTGAAGTTCTACTTGGTCGAATTCTTCCAACAATTCTTGGGCGATTTCGTATAAACTTATAATAGAATCACTTTGGCATTTGAAATCACCAGTCAATTGATGAATCACCAATTGAGAATTGCCCCTGATGATTACATTCTTTACTTTCATATCTACCATCAACTCCAAACCTACAATTAATGCTTCATATTCGGCTTGATTATTAGTACAGATCCTATCTAAGGTGAATGCAAACTTATAGCAAACCCCTAAAGGATTTATCAAAGCCACTCCTACTCCTGCTCCTTCAGAAGTCTTCGATCCATCAAAGTACAAAATCCACGGTTTTAATCCAAATGAATCAACCTCAAGTTATATTTCGTTAGGCACATCAAGGCATGGATGGTCGGCCAGAAAATTAGCCAAAGCCTGATTTTTAACTGCTTTTTGGGGTGTATACCTTATTTCGAATTCTGACAGTGCTAAAGTCCAAAGACCCACTCGTTGGTGTAAAATAGGGCGAGAAAACATGTATTTGAATAAATTAACTTTGGAAATTAAATAGACTGTCACATGCCGTAAATAAGCCCTTAATTTTGTACATGTGAAGTATAATGCGAGACACAACTTCTCGATAGCAGAATAATTACATTCACATTTGGTTAATCGTCTACTTAAATAATAAATCGCCCTTTCTTCACCAAATTGGTCTTCTTGTGCGACCATTCCAGCTATCGATTCTCGTTCAGCCGACACGTACAACTTCATCGGCCGCCCTTGGATTGGTGACACCAACACTGGCGGACTTGTTAAGTATGTTTTCAGGCTTTCAAAAGCCTTTTGATATTTTTCTTTCCAGACGAATTCGTTTTGATTTTTCAACTTTAGGAGAGGCGAAAACGCTTTCGTTCGCCCTGCACAATTAGATATAAAGCGTCTTATAAAATTGATTTGGCCTAAAAACCTTTGCAGCTCCTTTTTATTGCTAGGAGCCTTGGCTTCTAAAATGGCTTACGCTTTATTCTTATCAAGTTCAATCCCTCTTTTATGTACTAGGAATTCGAGGAAATTTCCTACATTCACGCCAAACGCACACTTCAAAGGGTTCAATTTTAGTTTATGCTGCCTCATTCGTTCAAATGAACATCGCAATTGTTCGAAATTGTCTTCTTTCTTAACAGATTTGACCAATATATCATCTACATAAACTTCCACAAATTACCTATCATGTCGTGAAAAATTAGATTCATAGCTCTTTGATAGGTCGCCCCTGTATTTCTCAGTCCAAACGGCATTACTACCCATTCGAAGCACCCCAAAGACCCAGGGCATCTAAAGGCAGTTTTGTATACATCTTCGTCGGCTATGTAGATTTGATTATATCCCGAATATCCATCCATAAAAGAGTACATCACATGCCCTGTAGTTGAGTCTACTAGAGAATCTACCGTAGGCATTGGATATTCGTCATTGGGCGTAGCCAAGTTCAAATTCCTGAAATCTATGCATATCCTCAACTTGCCATTCTTTTTTAATACTGGCACTATATTAGATAACCATTCTACATATCTGGTTGTTCTAATAAAACCTGCTTTTAGTAATCGCTCTATTTCTTTTTTGATCTCTGGTAATACATTGGGGGCGAAACGCCTAGGAGGTTGCTTATGATGCTTATGTTCTACTAAGTTTTTATCCAAACCAGGCATATGTTCATACTCCCAAGCAAAACAATCTTTATACTCTTTTAATAAAGCGATTAATCTGTTACTAACCTCATTAGGGAGCATCTGGCTGACAAACGTTGGGCGATCCTCTCCTTCCTCACCAATATTAACTTTGACCAAGGGGTCTTGAGCTTGTGCATACCCTGACTTGGGGATCCTCGTCGCTTCATCATCCATATCGCTCAGAGGAGTTTGCTCTTCCAGACAATCCACTTTATGAACTTCCCAGTCCAAGCTCTGCTCCATCTCGGACACTATTAATTTGTCTCTCAACATCTTTAACGCCGCTTCTTCTTTCTTCACACATTCACATTCTTTATTGAAAGCCATCAATTTGGCTTTGAAGGCCTGAATCTTGGCCTCTTGCCTTTGTTGTTGAAAGCTCATTTAAGGTTGTTTGGCTTCTTTTTTGCCAATTACTGGCTCTTCCAAGGCCACTATGTTTGGCCTCATTTGGTTAAACATTTCAGTGAGTGCATCCACTAAAAACGGCTCTTCACTTCGGGCAGTAATTTGAGTTTCTTCCCCATCTTGAACCACTCTGACAGGCCCATAATTTCCTTCGTACATGAACCTCTCTACTGAATTTGCTTCTGCCACAAAAGGGTCTATGATCTGCTTGCACCACCTCTGATTCACCTTTGTCATTCCAGAAGACTAAGCATTAATGGAGTGATGAGGGAATACATCGACTGCCATGGATCCAGTCTCTTCCTAGTAACACGTTGTAGCTGGTGGGGCCGTCTATCACGAAGAAAACAGTAGTCCTGATGGTTGTTCCTACAGTTATATCCAATGGCATAACTCCTTTTGTTGAAGTTGCCCCCCCTCCCCGCCGTTAAAACTTGTAAAAATGACTTCTGTTGGGATCATGTCGCTCTCTGTCTTAGCAAATTTCCTCATCATCCTAGTTGGAATGGTGTTTATAGCCGCTCCATTGTCGATAAGTACCTTTACTATTGGTATCCCATTAACCAAGGCTTTGACGTACAACGGTCTTAAATGTTTGGTTAACCTCATAGCCGGTTTGTTGAAGATGACTTTTTCAGCAGCATCTATTTCCACTTCCTGCTTATCTTCTGTCGGGCTATTTTTTGGTGATAGATCGACGTGCAGCACGTCGCATTGATCCTTCTTTCCTTAGGTTTTTTCTTTTTCCTTTTCTAGCATCTCTTCCTCGGTTACCCAACCTGTAGGAGGAGACATTATTCTGGGGGGTGATCCATATTTTTCAGAGCGAGGTACCCTATTTTTCCTTTTGGATGTCCCATACAACACATAGAAATCAAATGATCGGCCAGATGGTTCTCCCAACAGGTCTACTTCGCGGACTTCTTCTTGGTGCAGTTGCTTCAACAGGGTATTGCACGACACTCCTCTTTTTCTTTTCTCTGCTTCTAAATCGATTTCTTCTTCGATATCTGTCATACCATCATCCTCTTCTTCGTCACACATTTCTCTAGATGTTTGCCCTTCGTCGCAGACTAGTACACAAGTCTCTTCCTCACTTTCCCTCTTTTCTTTGCTTTTGAATTCATCGGCCAACAAGCAGTTATTAGCCAGGACAGGAGGTAATGTGCCAAATTGGATAGTTAGAGGTTGGTCAAGATTATCTTCGTCTTTCCTGTTTCGTTCAAACCTTGATCTCCCAGACGAGCTTTCTGGCAATTTTCCCATTGATTCGCCAGTGCCTGTTTCTTCACTATCTTCAAAAACATTTTCGTTGGCCATTCTGAGCGGTTTGGGTGCTTTAGGGCGTAATTCTCCTTGCTGTTGCCTCGTCATCCGCCCGTAATTACGTTGGAAATGTCTTTGTTGGGTTCTAGTCATTTCGTTGAAAGGCACCACTCTCCCTGCATTATACTAGAACGAATGCCATACATTGGGTTGGCGAGGCTGCGGCCTAAATGTTCTTCCTTGACTGGCCGATCCAAACCCCCTTTCTCTAGGTAGTCCTCTATAAAACGGCACTCTTTGCCCCCCGACAGGCTGGGCGACTGGCATGAAATCAGAGCGATGGTGGAGTGGCTGCGTCATGGGTGGCCCTGTATTCGCTTTCAACTCGTGTTTACATCTGTCGCACAGAACATCTTCACCATGTTTGGGCTCTTTCCCTTTGATGCGTTAAAAAACGCTGGGATGTGGTTTGGATTCTTCTTCTTCATCATCAATCACCAATTTAAACCTTGGCAATTTGTTTTTCAAACCAGTTGTTAACATGTTCATTGCCAGTGGCCGTGGGAAAGGGTTTTCGTCCACTGCCATCTTTTTCTTTTCTTCGAACGTGATTCGTCCTGATTCAATAGCATCCTGCAACACATGGCGAAAAACCACACAATAATTAGTCGCATGTGACCATGCATTATGCCATTTACAGTATTTTTTACCCTTAATTTGTTCAGGGTCTGGCAATTTGTGCTTGTCGCTCAACTTTATCTGCTTATCCTTATATAATTTGTCGAATATAAGGTCAGCTTTAGTTACGTCGAACGAGAACGTTTGCGCCTTTCTGTTTTCACCCTTTTCCGGTTCATCTTTGCCCACTATTTTTGGTTTAACTAGTATGGGACAAGTATATGCTTCTCCCTTTACTAACTCGGCCAAACATATTTTAGTTTGGTCATAATAACCATTATCGATAGTATGAACGTTGAAGTTCGGGTCTTTGTAATAAGTCCCTTTACTGGAATTTTTCATCTGTTCTTCCTCTCTTACCAATCGCTCATACCTAACAACGTTTGCACTAAGTTGGAATAAATCTGAGAATTCCCTATCCTGGAATTTCTTCTTTAAATCAAAGCTTAAACAACTTTGTACGATTTTAACAAATTCATTTTCTGGCAAAGGCACAAAGCATTTACTTCTGGCCATTTTAAACCTTTGTAGGAAATTTTCTGCCCATTCGTTAGGCAATTGATGTAAATTCGCCAAATCGGCCAGTGTAACCTCAGACTCAGTTTTATAAAATTGAGCATTGAATAGTTGTTCCATTTGCTGCCAAGTTTGGACGGTGTTTGCTGGCAAATTAATAAACCAAGAAAAAGCTACCCCTGTTAAAGAACTTGGGAACAACCTCAACTTATGGTATTCATTCACCTCATCACTTTGCAACGTGAATCGCCCTACATGTTCTAGTGTAGACACTTCTCCTAGACCAGTGAATAGTGAGAATTCCGGTACTTTGTACCTTCTAGGCCATGGATATGCTTGATCTATCCAATCAGGGTATGGCTTGGTATAAATTGGCCTAATAACCGGACGCACTCCAACTGCTATTTGATCCTGCACTATTTCCATAATTTGGTTTCTTAGCACGGCGTTAGGGTCATATGGGTTTCCTATTGGTTGATTTACTGGCTGATTCGTGGGAGGCCTGGTAGTTTGCCCTTGATTGGCAATAAAAGTGCCATTATTCGGGCTGTTATGACTGTTAAATTGAGTGCTTAAACCCTCATTCATACGTAAACCATTCTATCCGTTGTTCGGGACATTATCTCTCACGTTTGTATTACCCCCCAAGTTGGACGTAGTGTTATTATTATTCAAGTTCAAGGTCCCGTTTCCCCCTGGGTTCGAAGTAGAAGGGCCAAAAGGTGGCTCTAGACTTGGGCCGGAGTTTATACCAAGGGAATTATATGACGAAGTATGCCCCACGATAGTCCTAGACTGGAAGTGATTATCTATAGGCATAACAGGTTGACACATTTGGCTTACCAACTTATTCATGATTTCATTCAACGTATTCAGTTGTTTAGCCATATTATCAAAATGTCTATTCTCGTTTTGGGTAAACTTCTCCATATTATGAATACTTCGTAAATTTACCTGTTCAACGACATCATGCGTGAGTTCTCCCAACAATGCACGCATTGTGCGAGGGCTCAATTCTGCCATTGGTTCGTAACGGCTGTGACTGCTTTGACTTTGTCCATCTGTTTGTGGAGAATGTTGTTGCTCCTCGTATCGCTCAACTACAGACTGGACTACTCCTTGACTTGCTGGTTCCTTATCGGAATTTTTATGAGGCATGATATCTTTTCTTTTTTGTATCTTCACTTACAAAACACCAACTGTCCCACTGGGCGTGCCAAATTATTTTCGCGCGTTTTCCAACCCGCCAACAATTACAAGGAAAGGATCAGACGATTGTGTAAGGAACAAACCTCTTGAGACAGAGTCCCAAAAAGTGGTGCGTTTACTAGTGAAGAGTTACAATTGGAAAGTAGACAAAACGCTTCCAAGGGGCGCAAGCACACGAGTACTGAGAAATGATTAAATTTAAACTAAGGAAATAAAAATTACATATTCTCTTGTCGAGAGTTTTTGATATGGGGCCTTCTTCTATGACTTTACTTCCTTTTATACTTCCTGGGCATCTCTTGGTTGTCGGAACTGCTTGGAACTGCTCCATTACCTTCGTAACTATCCACTTTTTTAGTGAGAAACTGCTTGTTTGGGGCGAAGTTACTTAGTAACTGTTGCCACTACTCTTGCTGTTTCTGGATCGTGGGGGCGTGTCGGGTTTACTTGACAACTGCTTCCGTAATTGCTGAATTGGATAAACTATACCTTTTAGACTTGTCTGATTCTGGGCGACTTGAGGATTTGGGCGACAATGAGGCTATCGCTCTGGGCGATTGTGCAGTACTACATTCGTTCAGCCTCTGGGCGTCCTGCGGTCTTGGACGATGATACTCCTTTGCTCTCGGGCTTCCAATATTCAGGCATTTTCTCAAGTTTCCAGATTTGACTTTTCTTCTTGGGCCTTTTAATTGATTTCTATTGGGTCTTCATCTTGAGTTTCTCAATTGGACTTCCCTTTGATTTTGAGCTGCATTTTTAGTGTGTCAACAGTAAGTAACATCTTTTCTCGACGAAACACTTCCATTGCTACATCGGACTTTGAAACAGCATTAGTAATCAATTATTTTTTGGTAGTTGGTAAATTAGTGACAAAAAAGTTTGTTGATGTTCATCTACTACTATTTTCATAGCTAATTAGCAACAGCATTAGTAACACTTTTTTGCAGTAATTATCTACAAGTCCATCGATGATCAGGAACGTACTTCCTTGTTATTTTCGTCATTAATTTGAATTAAAAATCATTATTATTTTAATAATTCTTTTCTTTGGAACCTTATATATTAAAGTTTAAACTCAAATTTTTTTTTAAAAAAATGCTAAAGTTCAATAAAATGTACAAACTAACTAACAATGAACATAAAATTACAAACATATTCATTCAATTAATTTTTGAGTTCAAAACAACTTAAAATAAAAATAATTTACAAGAATACTTAAAGTTCAACTATTGGAGATGCTTTGTCTTTGTGCAGATGGAGTACACGAATCAATTATTTCATTTTCACAATTTCTAATAAAATTAGTTAGTTCAATTCTCAAACATCCGGACCAAATCTCTAGGTGCCTCGGGAGTGTCAACTAGCTGAGTCGCGAGTCGAAATTTTTTGCTCGGGATCGGCTCGAGTAAAAATATTTCGAGCTTTTTTTGGCCCAAGCCTTTAGAGCAAAAGTTCGACCAAAAAATTTAGATTCGACCCGAGTTTTCGGCTTATGCCTTGCGAGCCAGGCCGGCCCGATTTTTTTTAATTCGTGACAAATCTAAGTTTTTTTAAAAAATTTAAAATTTGTGCAATTTATACGTATTATAAATAATGACTAAATATTAATATATAAAAAATTATAGCTAAAATTAAATGAAAAAAAAAAGAGAATAATAAAAAAAAGAATTGATAGGCAAGGTTTTTTTTTCCTCTCAAGAGCCGCCCGTCAAGCCCATGGACAAGCCCGGCTCGAGCCAACGCCCCAATATGGGGCTCAGTCCGAGCCTCGGGATGGCCTCACCGAGCCATGAGCCGGCCCAACTCAACTTTTTTCCGGGCTCGCCACCCGAGCCATTTTGCCATCTCTAGGTGCCTACTTGCTTAGTTATTTACTTTTTCACCAATTTATAAGCAATCAACGATATTTGCAATTTTTTTGGTTGTGAAATAATTATGTTTGGACTATACTACATTCATTCTCCCAATTCCTTATTTTCTCTTAAAATTTTAAATATTTAGGTAGCTTCTAGTAGTTTTCTCCCAATTTTTAC
Organism: Fraxinus excelsior; assembly: GCA_019097785.1. Classification (NCBI taxonomy): domain Eukaryota; kingdom Viridiplantae; phylum Streptophyta; class Magnoliopsida; order Lamiales; family Oleaceae; genus Fraxinus; species Fraxinus excelsior. Next base: position 25,368,160 of record CM032640.1, on the reverse strand, counting down.
TCAATGTGAGTCGTGAGATGAACAAGAAGTAATTCTCCCAAACATTATTTTACTATTTTTTAATGTCTTCCACAACTTTCTTGTCAACAAAATGATTTATTTTGAATTTTTTAAAATTTGAAAAATACTTGAAATTATTTTTAAAACATTATAGACTCAGAAGATTTTAATTAATTTTTAAATTTTTTTAAAAGCTTGATAAGTACTTTAAGTAATTTTTAAAACATTTTTCGATGGAATACATTTATCTATAGATTTTAATAGATATTTAATATTTTTTTTCAAAAATCTCTAACGTTGTTTTCACCGTTGGTAACTATTTAATAATTTTTTTAATTTTACTTAAAAAGTTTACTAACAATTTTTTTTTTTCTGTTGGTAATTATTCCAATGAAATCATCATTAAAAAATTCATTGGTAAATCATTTAATTTATTATTCATATATTTTTTTTTATTATGACCAATGGATTAGCAACAAAATTCTGCCAATGGAATTTGATTTTTTCAATAATGACAAAATAATAATTCGTTGTTAATGTGCTGTTAATCCGTCGGTAATAACTATGGAAGTCCATTTTAATGCCGGCGGCATCTAGATATGACATATTGTTTGGCCCATTGATTTAGATTCCACAAGCAATCAACAATTTTTATTGTAATGTCTCTGTTTCTAACTCATGCTTATTCATGCCCGTTGGGCCATAGCCCATACGGTGCTTAACAATTTGGGTCACCTATTAATGTTATGCTTGGAGCCCAAATGATTGATGGACTAAATAGGTGACCGGTTGCCTCTTAATCTTGTATACTCGTGTTTTCTAAATGCGATTTTAGTTGTGTATATGGAATTCGTTGAGATGGTAATACGTTGAAGATTGGTGACCATTGATTATAGGTTATGTTGATCTTGTTTTTTGCAATGTTGACGTGGACAACAAATATCGTGCCCATTCGTGTTCTCTCAAGCTAATTCCTACACGCGTGGAATGATTATCGATCGATATTAAACATGGTTTGAACGTGAAGGAAGTTTTATAACACGTGATAGAAATGTTCGAACTCCGATGAAATATTGAGATAACTTACATGATAACGAACGATCAATCAAGAACCAAACTCACAATCAAGATTGTACCTCAAACACTAAAAGCACCATATTAATCAGAAAGAAAGATAATATATATGGTTTGTAGTCAATGCTTTTTCATTACCCCCCAAATGGTACAAATAATGAGATATTTATAGTGTTACATCTGCAATAGTAACCATTGGATGAGAGAACACAACAGGGGCGGACGCAGACTTTTTGTGTTGGAGGGGCACAATCAAACTTTCAAAAAATAACGAAAAATTAAAGTAAGACATATTTTATTACAATTGTTCTCTACGTGTTCTCATATTTTGATAACGTTCCATAATTACATCATTTTCAATCTTATCAAATACATCTTTCTCGATATATGCAATCAAACTATCATTCAACCATTGATCTCCAATTCGATTGCGCAATCGATTTTTGACATAAGTCATCGCAGAAAATGATCTCTCGACTGTAGCAGTAGCAACGGGAAGAACTAAGGCCTTAATCTCAGCATTATGATCACACAACCAATGTAGTAGTTCAAGAAAGTTTCCTTGGTTGTTTGAATCTTCAAATTCATCATGTCCTCGAAAAGCCATACCTTGTCGTAGAAGAAATCGAACACAATCAATTGACGCACTCAATCGAATTCTATAATCTGTTCGAGCTTGATTAGATTGCTTAACGAGACATGATCGAATACTTTGCTCTTTATCCTTGAACGATTCATATTGAACTCGAGCCTGATTGTGTGCGCTACTTGATGCCCCAACATGTTTTCTAAGAAGTTCTTTCTTTTTCCAATTTGAAAATCCATCATTAAGAAAAGAACAATCACTCGAACTGAAAAGATAGCAGTAAAAACAAAAAACTGCATCTTTTGCTACACTATATTCCAACCAAGTAGGATACTCATCATACCATGAAACACAAAATCGTCTATCTTTGTTACCCATTCTTGTGGATGGAAATGCATGAATGCGAGGCTGGCAAGGACCCTTTTGCACATACGCTCTTTGAATCACGTCTCGAACATTAACATCATAATTCTGTATTGGAACTCTCAATCCAGGATCAGCAATAAGATTTGCAACATCAACATCCCCAGCTTTCTCAACATCCCCAACTTCTCCAACATCCCAACTTCTCCAACATCAACATCATTTTCATCTCGAACATTCCTTTCATTGGTATTTTGCTCATCACGAGAAATCATAGATTTACGTTTAAAGTATTTTTCCATAACTGATACAAAAATAAAATAAAAATCAATCATGTTAGAAGTCCCTAAAATAAAAATCAATCATGTTGGAGATTTTAATGAAAAGATTAAACATAACCCGCATTGATGAAACCAATGAATCTCTTCTAATGGGTTCAACGAGGATTAACCTTAACTACTAGTCTACTACCCCAAATCAAATGTCCAGACTCCAAATCCTAATCTCACAATTGGTGTAGGGCGGCACTTAGATGTTTCAACACAGACAAAACTGACCATTCTCCTACAATCAATCATCAATGGATCTCATAAAATTGGTGATGCACTTCAAATTTAGGGATTCATACAAAAATGAAAAATCCCTATATCCAAAAATCAAAATGTAAACATCACAATTCACACAGACAGATAATAGATCAACAATACTCAAAATCCAACATCAATATTCAAAATCCCTCCAACATCAATAGTCAAAATCCAACATCAATACTCAAATTCCAACATCAATATTCAAAATCCCTCCAACATCAATACTCAACAGTCAAAATCCAACATTAAAATTCAAAATCCCTAAAACAATCAGTAGGCAGTGACTGGCAGTCGGAAGTTACCTGTCACCGGAGCAGGCGAGCAGCGTCTCCAGGATGTGCAGGCGCCGGCGGGGAGATCTCAACTGCTCAGAGAGGAGGAGGCTCAGGAGGGAGAGCTGGAACGGGTAAAGGCACAAAGGCGGAGGCGCGGAGCTGGGAGAGACTGAGACGAGTCGACAGACAGTGCTGCTGGAACGGGTGGCTGTCTGGCTGAGTGCGGTGTGTGTGTCGGCGTGTGGTGTGGCCGGTGGGAGTTGGGATGGTGGGAGAGAATGAGAGATGACGGTTGACGGAGAAGACCCTGTGTCGGTGGCTCGGTGCGACTTTGGATTTTGGAGAGATGAGAGTCGAGAGTTAGAGTAGAGACAGGAGGTTTGCAGAGTATTTCCTTTAAATAAATAAATTTAAAAAAAAAATTCAAAACCTAGTGGGGCACGTGCCCCACTAGGCCCTACTGTAGATCCGCCCCTGGAACACAAGGCTTCATTTTCTTTACTGAAGCATCGGCTAAGTCACGTGGTGACCCTACTCCATGTCGGAGGCCACATGATTCGTGTAGAAGGTGCTTCGACGGGTCGGATGAGCCACGTGGGAGCCTGGGTGTCAAGACATAACATGATATTTGGTTGTTTCTTTTAGATAATGATATAAGATAGAGAGATCAAATTTGGTTATGAAAAATCGCTGCCTCATCCACATACTGTTGTCATCGCTACTCAATCAAACAGTGTCCATACAATGCAGAGAAGAAGGAAAAGGGCTAATGTGTAAAACCAGATTTTGATGGGGTTTTCTTTTGGGTTGAGCCGGATCCACTTGGGCCAAATTAAGGTGGGTTGGGAAAATTGGTGGGCTAAATTAATTGGGCCAGATCGGATCCACTTGATAGGTTGTGAAAGAAAATTTTCACTAGGAGATTTTACAATATACAACGAACATTTTTGTGATTGGAAAAAATTCATATTAATAGTTTTAACAACGGCACCGAAAGTTGCTAAATATGATCATTAAAAAAGGGTTTAATAATAGACAGAATGTTGAAAAAGAGCCACATAATAATTGTTCGACAACACGTAAGAAAACGTTGTTAACAAAGTTCATTGAATGTTGCAAAAAATGCGAAACAGATAAACTTTTCGCAACAGTCAAGAAACATGATAAAAGCAGTCATTAGCAACACGTATTTAAAAAAAGTTTTCAAATCTCAATTATGTTAACCAACGACTACATATACTTAATAAAATGTTGCAATAGACACATTTAACAATACTCAGTTAACGAATGCTACATTTTGGGTGTTGCAAAATGCCATTTTTATTTTAATATCATGACTTCGTGAGGGGGTAATTAGGAGAGAGAAATTTAAGCGAGGTGGAAAACATGGAACTTTCACGTTCTAAAGGAGGATTAAAATCAATATTTTAATTGAAAAAGAATTCGAAAAGCTATTATTTTGCTATTTCTCAGATTTTGTTGTTAGGGGGGTGTGTGGTAGAGATTAAAATTGAAAATATAGCCGTTATTGTTGACTTTTATTAGACGGGTGAGACCCAATAACGACCATATTTTCAATTTTAATTAGATTTTAAGCCGTACCAAACAGGCTCTAGATGTTATTGCTTCTTTATTAATAATGTGAACGCAATGATACAACGAAAAAAAATAAAAAAATCATGGACGTATGTTACAATGAACAAAGATTGTAAACTTTTCACTTCAATCGTAATGCAAATGTAACTAACAAAAAACTATACGATATCAGTATAATTGTTCTTAATTTAAAAAATTTAATGTAAATATAATGTAATTTCTCATTTTCAGTCCATAATAGATTTGACCAAAAATGTAATTTTCCACTTTGAGTTAAAATAAATGAAAAATAAAAATAATTTTTTTAAAAAAAGTTGTTGCCATTCTGAAATTTAAAAAAATAATAAAAAAAATAAAAAAGCAAAGTGATCTACATGGAAGAACGTGACGTGCATGGATGAAATTTGCTCTTTAATCTTTCTAAGATTCACCTTAAATAGCAAAATGTTTAAGATTTTAAATGACAGTTGAAACGGTGGGATTAAGAAACTTATCATCAAATCAAATCAAATCGTTCTAAATCTTTCCAAATCGGTAGGAACATTTGGTCCCATAGAATAAAGAAAAATCAACATGCAACCCCATTTGGATTTTTATGTCTATGTAAATTTATTAGTCAAATCAAATCACACCAAATAAATAATAAAAATTAAAAAGAATTAAAAAATTATAGATGGGATTAAAAAAAAAATTCAAAAAATCTCTAACAAACAATTGCTAAATCAAAACTCAAATAGTTATAATAGACACTCAGCTCCACGGCCAAAGGTTCATATCTCGTGCCAACCAAAGCTGGACCTGTAAAAGTGAAATACTCACTTCTATTAGTAAACCCTTCTATCACGAATCCGCGTGATCATTTGAAAACATTCATCTCCTCTAAGTCATCTTTAGAAGAGATGATGTTACCAATATTCCGTTGAAGTCAAGGAGACACATGATTCAACTTCATCGACAACTCCTCGGCCACTGTCCTCAACTAGGCGCTGAGCTACAACGAGGATTCTTGTCCAAAGACACCCCTAACAAAGTACTACACGGCCTACTTAGAGAGATTAGGTCATCGGCCTACAAAGTTAATATCCCAATTCCATGGGGCCGCTCCTTTATTCAATACCTAGCATTGTAAACTCCAAATGCTTCTAATTAGATCGACTACTCATCAATAGAAGCATGGGGGGTCATTCCTAATGATTTAACACGTGACTCGTGACAATGATTTGGACATGGCACCATGAAGCATGGGACATGATGATCTACAAGACCTCCAATCAACAACTAAAGTGTCTTTTATATGTAGAAAACTACTAGAAACTATGTTAAAATCACCATTCACACACAAGAACTTGGCAAAATTCTTCCTTTCTTTGTCACTAATGAATCTCCATTGAATCTTCTATGATTATGACATATTACTTGGCCTATGTATTGACGTGGAATTAGTCGCACCGTTAGGTTTTTAGTATTAGCGATTCTGTGGATAAAATGACTAGTTTGTAACGTATTGTAAAAGTGAAGGACCTAGGGTGCAATTTGTATAAGTTAGGTTATGAGATCTAGGATTCGAGCATAAAAAGAAGAGAAACACGGAGCCGCATTTTCGCTAGCCTATCGCCTGGCTCACGCTCGAGCGGCAAAAACAGAAACACTCTCGCCCGTTTGTCGCATCACCATCGCTCGAGTAACATATTTATGCGACCAGACCTAATTCGCGATTTTAAAGAGTTTTACACGGCTCATAACACCTAAACATCCTCAACTATAAATACATATGTCTGAGACGATTTTCAATAAGTTGATTCATTGTGCTATCATTACAAAACATTCACATCATTATTTGAAAATCCAAGAACACAATTCATTAGGAATATTATACATATCATTCTTGAGATCCAGCAACCAAGTTTTGGAAAACATTAAATTGAAGAATCCAAAACACCGACTTCCCAAACATCCTTAGGAATGCACTTTCTCAGTTGGACTTCAGAAGTTTCTGGAGGTTGAGAGAGGTTGTACTACAAGCGCAGGAAAAAGAACAGGAATAGGTGATTCCTGGGTATCAACTTGGAAGAGACAATTACAAAAGATTGTGAGTCTGAAATTTACAGCAGATCTTGAAGCTACAAGAGGTAGATCGGGAAATCTAGCAGGGTGGTTAGATAGTATTTACGGTAGCAGATCGTGAGTCTGAAGGAACAACAGATCTTGGATATTACAGGAATTACAACATCGGAAACTAGTAGAATTTGCTAGGCTGTAAACGGATTGTAACTCACATTGTCTATATTAGAGGTAACTGACTTGGTCTAGGAGTTTTTACCCAATTGGATTTTTCCGTCATCATATTGGTGTTGTTTATTACTTTCCATATTATCACAACTGCGGTATTCAAACATAGGGAAATTGAACTTGTATGCTTAATTATCTAGAAACTAATTAAAAGTGACTTGTTGCTTTAATTAATATTATTCTGCATGTAAGGTCGAACTTAGTTAGTAAACTACGAATTTTCAATTGGTATTAGAGCCTAATTTTGATTCTTGACCTTATATTATTTAGATGAGTAGTTCATTGTCTGTTTCACCTTATTTTGATGGCAGTAATTATGCCTACGGAAGGTTAGAATGAGAGCTTTTTTAAAATCCATGGATAAGCGAATTTTGCTGAGTGTTTTGAATGGTTGGAGTGCCCCTAGTACTGTTGTAGAAAACGTAGTGACCTCCACTCCCATTGTTAATTGGACTAAGACTAACTTAGATAAGTGTAACTGGAATAACAAAGCCTTACATGCCTTATTTATGGTTATATCTTCGGATGAATTTAGGCGAGTGTCTATATGTCACGGTTGCCAAAAAAGTTTGAGATATTCTACAGACCACACATGAGGGAACTCATGTCGTTAAAAACTCTAAGTTGTAGATGTTGGCCACTGGGTTTGAAGAGATTAGGATGAACGAAGATTAGACATTTGATGAATTTTATGCGAGCTTAAATGACATAATAAATTCTAGTTTCAACCTAGGTGAGAGAATCACGGAGCCTAAAATTGTAAGAAAAATCCTTAGATCCTTACCTGGGTAATTTAGAGCTAAAATCATTACTATTGAGGAGAGTAAGGATATAGATTCAATTAAGATTCAAAAGTTGGTTGGATCTCTCCAGACTTATGAGCTGACCTTAGATAAACCCGTTAAAGATAAATCTCTGGCCCTGAAATTCGTGATAAATACCCGGATCGAATCTTTTGATACCGATTCACCGGATGATGTGGAGTTAACTTACCTGGCTAAAAAATTTCGAAAAATGTTTAGAAAGAAACATTACCCTCAAGATAGACATAATAGTGGCCAGAGTGAATTTAGGAGAAAATCTAAATCTGTGAGGTGCCATAATTGTCAAGGTTTTGGCCACGTGAGGAGTGAGTGTCCTAGCAATAGGAGGAATTCAGATAAGGCTATGAATGCTACTCTCACTGATGACGAGTCTAACTTGGACAATTAGAGTGAGAAATCCACTCGTGAGGAAAGTGGAAAGTATATTGCCTTTACTACTAGAATTAGGAATGAATCTGATAAAGCGAGCGAGAAGGCTGATGACTTTGATAGTAGTGAGGATTCTGATGAAGAGTCTGAGAGAGAGGAAGATATCCAAGAGGCTTATGATAAGATGTATGAGGAGAGTCTTAATATTCTTACTAAGAATAAAGCATTGAGTGCGAAGAATAAGGAGCTTGAATTGCAAAATGAGAAGTTTGTAGCGCACATTAAGAAATCTACCTCGATGGTGAGTGAGTTGAAATCCATGAATGAATCTTTAGATACTCAGGTTAAGAATCTCGCCAGTGAGCTTGAGAAGTCCTCTAGGAGAGTCAGCGAGTTGACCACTGAGAAAGAGACATTAGAAATCCAGGTTAAGAACCTTTTGAGCGATCTAGAATATTCTTAATTGCTTGCCTTCTCTAGTGGTTCTAAAAAGTTAGATAACATTTTAGGAATGAGCAAGCCGGTTGGAAATAAGAGAGGTTTATGTTTTAAGGAGAACATTGCTAGTACTTCTAAGATCACATTTGTCCTCGCCACTGACCAACCCAGATTTGTTAGACAGAGACCTATTAGACAGCGTATGACTCATCGACTTAGGAATAGACGTCATCGTACACATAACATTGGTCCTAGGTTTGTCCGGACCTGCTTTTACTGTGGTGAGTTGGGACACATAGGACATAGATGTCATAAATTCCTAAATAGACATAGAGTCAAGAGCTTTGAAAGGGATAGAAATCATGAGTTTGTTGGTTATATTGGATTCCTTACTAATCAAGTGAGTCATTTGATCGAGTTGATGACACAATTGTCTGATAATCATTCTCGTACTAAACAAGTTTGGGTGAAGAAAAGTTATCTTAAAAACTTTGATATAGATCACGGTGCTCTTAAAGATAAAATCTCTCATATACCTAGCTGATTATATATTTTTGGTGCATGCATGTGCTTAATTGTTATGTATTATTAACTTTTGCATGCATCACATTTATTTGTGTTTTTTTTTTCTTAATTTAGATTCATGCATGTGCATTTCAGTTATGTTTACTCTGGCATATGCACGTTTTATGTTTATTTGTGTATTTGATATTTTTTTATGCATGGTACATTCATATTTTTTTTTTTTAAAGAATGATAACTTTATTTATAGCATTCTTAAACTTGCACGTTGTGATCATATATGGACATAATTGATAAGATGTAGCATAGTTTTCATTACTCGTTTCGGTTGATGTGAAGTAATTAGTATAGGTGTCTTCATGTACCATCTGCACTGCATACACTATGATATTGTAAATGGAACTTAACCACATGTTTGAGATTTGGGATGACAGTCACTTGTTGGTAAGTTGACTTTGAACATGAATTGACCATTTTTAGTAGACATAAGCTTAAGTATATCCCCTAAAAAACTCAATATCTTATGTTTTTCTTTGAAGCCTATTTGACTCGAGCAATTAAGTTTGCGGGGTTTCTCATAACCTGGTGCCTATAGTCAACTAGCTTAGGTTAACCGACATAAAGCTCGTTACATGAGTCATTTTAATCGCTTAATGGAGAAGTGCTTGCATTTAAGATATGAAAAACAATAATGAGTTTAAAATATTGAAAAATGTGAAAAGAAAATATGCTCAAAATCAAAGGGAGAAAAGAAAAAATCAATGAGCATCTATTTGAGGTCATACTGTATTTTATGGTTTGACTTTCATTAGTAGAAGAATACACTTATGGGCTCTATGTTCAACATGTCCCTTCTCACAAAATTAAGGTTTGGAGTCCTACTTACAAAAGATTAGTGACACTTTACACACACATGTCACTTATACAATTTACTCCATGTTAACTTGAATTAAGTATATGGGAATGTTTACTGTACATTTATTATACTTATTCATGCTAACGACTGCATTTTTGCGTGGTTATATTTTAATGTTTAAATGGTTGTTTATCCCTTCATCATTTGTGACGAAAAGGGGGAGAGAAAGTGAAATAAAAATTTATTGTTAAATTTTTTGAGTTTTGATTTAGGGGAACGTTGAATGAAATTACGATTTACATTTATGTCGAAGGGGTCATTAGGGTGAAACATAGATACATTTGCATACTTCATAAAAGCATTGAGTGTTTGTAGTAAGGGAAAACATGTGCATTGCATTTCATATACATAGCTATTTGAGTTTTGATATTTTGTGATGTTAATGTTTCGGTTGGTGTTTTGATTGACATTAATGTCACGTCTCAAACTAGCGTGCTTATTTATGTTCACGTGTTTTTGACTTCCTGTATCACGTACTTTTACACTTGATATTGAGTTTTTGTTTTCAGGATGCATGTATACCAATGAATGCAAGAAGTGAAAGAGCTTGGGTAGCTTGAGTAGTTTAGATTTCTTGTTCCTTGACTTCTTGCGTGGTTTTGTAATAGAATATCAAATGGAGAGTTTGTAAGGTTTTTAGTATTGACGATTTTGTGGACAAAATGACTAATTTGTAACGTATTGTAAAAGTGAAGGACCTAAGGTGCAATTTATGAGCCTGTTTGGTACAGCTTAAAATCTAATTAAAATTGAAAATATGGTCGTTATTGGGTCCCGCCCGTCTAATAAAAGTCAACAATAACGGCTATATTTTCAATTTTAATCTGATTTTAATCTCTACCACACCCCTTATATAAGTTGGGTTATGAAATCTAAGGTTCGAGCATAAAAAGAAGAGAAACACGAAGTCTCATTTTTGCTAGCCTATCGCATGGCTCATGCTCGAGCGACAGAAACAGAAACGCTATCGCCTGCTTGTCGCCTCGTCATCGCTCGAGCGAAGCTCCCTCACTCGGACGACATACTCCTTCGCTTGAGCGACATATTTATACGGCCAAATCTAATTCGCAATTTTGAAGAGTTTTACACGGCCCATAACACCTAAACGTCCCTAACTATAAATACATGTGTCTTTAACGATTTTCAATAGGTTGCTTCATTGTGCTATCATTGCAAAACATTTACATCGTTGTTTGAAGATCCAAGAACATAAGTCATTGGGAATATTATACATATCATTCTTCAGATCCGGCAACCAAGTTTTGGAAAATATCAAATTGAAGAATCCAAGACATCGACTTCCTTAACATCCTTAGAAAGACACTTTCTCAGTTCGACTTCAGAAGCTTCTAGAGGTTGGACTACAAGTACAGGAAGAAGAACGTGAATAAGTGATTCCTGGGTATCCACTTGGAAGAGACAAATACAAAGGATTGGAAGTCTGAAATTTACTGTAGATCTTGGAAGCTACAGGAAGTAGATCGAGAAATCTAGCAGGGTGGTTAGATAGTATCTACGGTAGCAGATCGCTAGTATGGATGAACAACAGATCTTGGAGATTAAAGGAATTACAACAGCGGGAACTAGTGAAATTTGCTAGGCTGGAAACGGACTGTAACTCACATTATCTGTAGTGGAGGTAACTGGTTTGGTCCCGAAATTTTTACCCAGTTGGGTTTCTCCGTTATCATATTGGTGTTGTTTATTGCTTTCCATATTTTCACAACTGCGGTATTCAAACATATGGAAATTGAACTTGCATGATTAATCATCTAGAAACTAATTAAAAGTTACTTGTTGTTTTAATTAGTATTATTCCACACGTAAGGTCGAACTTAGTTGGTAAACTATGAATTTTCACACACAGTCATCATCAATACTCATACAAAATATAACAAGTACGTCTCTTGTTTTCAATTTTCAATGGGTAAATGTTCAATCTTTCAATTATGTAAAAAGTGGATCCGTAATGAGTTGTTGTATCTATCAATGTCAAGATGCTATGAACTCACTCGACTCACATTTTGAAGAGTAAAATGAGAAGACGGATTTTTTAAATATGGAATGAAGTGAAAGAAAAGGAAAAGGGAGAAGAGAAGAAAATACTGGAAAGCAGGCCCAATTGAAATACAAGCAAAATATGGATACATCTGCCCCCACGAGCATGGTGCACTAATAAAGTAGGAGGGTTCTCTACGGAGTATCGAAAATTCGAATCTTCGCGATAGTTGAAATGCAATATTTATGTTGGAAGGTAGAGGTCCACAGGGAGGAGAACTGTCGAATGTTCGGCACAAGTGTGTATAAGCTGTGACTGCATCCGGATTAATTCGGGTGGCGAACCAAAGGGGAAGACCGCCACTTCTCAGGATTAGTCAGATTAAATTTGGACAATTGAGTCATCAAAACAAATATGGATACCTCTTATCTTTTTGACACATGAAATTTATTGAAAAATAAACAAAATTTCATAAATAATTGAAGATGGAAAGCGACAAAATGTCGTGGTACATATGTTTCTTAAAGATAGTGCATTGACACGAGAAAATTTGGAAGATTATAGAAATAGTAAAAAGATTTAGTCTCTCTCTCTCTCTCTCTCTCTCTCTCTCTCTCTCTCTCTCTCTCTCTCTCTCTCTCTCTCTCTCTCTCTCTCTCTGTAAAATGAAGAATTTGTCCATATTTAGCAACTTATGAATTTGTAAAAATAAAGTAAAAAGGAGATGAATCGTGCAAAAGAAAGTGAAAGATCTCATAAATAGTGAAAGAAGGAAATATATAGAGATGTAAAATCTCTTTAGAAAAGCACAACTTTACCAAAGTAAAAAACGTGCTTCATTTCTAATAGTCATCGAATATCCTCTAAATCGAAATCATAAAGATTTCTTTTCTAATAGTATCTACCAACTCAAAGCTCCAATTTGAGTCCGAATGAAGAAATGTCCAGTTGAATAAACACTCATCTAGACTTATTTGACAATTTTCCCTTAGGCCATGCTTGGGAGTTTCGACGTACCGATTATAAGCATTTTCTAAAGCACTAATTTTGAGCATTAATGAATGAATCAATATTGAGTGATTTTAGTAGTGATTTTTAAAACTGTCAAACCTACATTTGAGAGTTTATTATTTATTGGTTCTGAGATTTTTTTAAAAAGAATAAAATTACATATATGTCCCTTAGCAAAATATTCAATTTATAGTTTTTTATATGAAATTTTTTCCTCATAAATGATATTTTACTTCTAGCTAATTTTTTTTTTTACGTATAAGTTAATATTTAACTTAAAAATTAAATAAAGTTAAATATTTAATTAAAAATTTTAAGTTAATATTTTTTACTTATAAGTAAATTTTACAATTATAATTTAATATTATACTTTTAAATAATTTTAAGTGATTTTTTTGTCTTATTAGTAGTATTTTTATTTTATAAACATTTTTTTTTTACATAAAAGTTATTTCTCTTTTTACTTATAGGTGATTTTTAGTCATAATGTAATTTTTCTTATATTAATTAATTTTTAATTATAATATAACTTTTTTTGCTTATATATAATTTTTTAGTTGATATATTTTTATTTACAAGTTAGTTTTGGAGAAAATATATGAGTTGGAAATAATTATTTTGTAAAGGGTAAAATTAGAAGAGAATATGAGAAACAACCAAAGTTCGTCGATTTAATGGGTTAAGAGACTCAGTCAAAAGTGTAGTACATCGATTGTGGGTGATTTTTAAACTATCTAACATCGGTATACAAAGAAAATTAGCAAGCGCCGATTTTTCTAACCCCTCATAAACTGTGCCATCCAAAATCGGTAAGAATTGATGAAGAAGAAACTCCCAAGTAGGCCTTTAAGAAACAACACTGTCAAAGATTTAAATGCTAATGATCCTGTAATTTTATTACCTTTTTTTTTCTTCTTCTCATAATAAAAGTGTACTTTACATCTCGTTATTTTTTTTTGAAAACAATAATACTAGAATTGTATTTTTGTCAATTTTCAAAAATAATGACATCAACAAACTTTAAAAGTTATTTTCAATTTAGATATCTATTGTGATGATATGAATGATAAATTCATTAATCATGCATTCATGCTTGCATTTTATGAACAATGCAATCTTACTGCTGTGATTTTGTGGTCAATAAAATTAAAACACAAAATAAACGAATTATATTTAAAAACATTTGAATTTACTGTGTACCTCGTTAGCAGCTCCCTCCCAAGGATCAGACTAAGATGAAGGGCTGTTTGATTTGTAAACTTGCGACTCTTAAAAATGAACCTTTTGTACAAAAAATTAGAACATATCCTTCCTTTACCGTGACTATTAAAAAATAACTTTTTAAAAGAAAAAATTACCTAAAAACAAAATGAATAGGGAGAAAGGAATTTATTACTTGAATAAAGAAAACAATAACATGAGTTGTTTGATTTGCTTTGAAAGATTCGGTTTATGGAAAGGAGAAACTAGAAGACCAGTTGGGGCAAGGGCGGAGTCATCTCGTCGAAGTAAGGGGGTCCCAGAGTTGAAGGGGTGGGGGTCCACAGGGGTTTGGGGGCAACGTCCTCGAAATTTTGTTTTTGAAACATTATTTGTTAAAATGAAAGAAATTAGTACTTTATCGAGGAGAAAGGAAACAAATGAATGTAAATTAATGTACATTAGTTAAATATTTAAAAGATGGTAATGCCTTTATGGAGACATGTCGGTAATCGATAATTATTTTTTGGGCGCTTACAATTCTACTGATTCAAACTTCAAAATTAGAAGTTAAGATTTAGACATATATGCATAATGCATTTTTATTTTTATAGCAAAAGAATCTAAAATTTTAGTATTCTCGTTCAATTAATAAGATGTAAACGGGTTTAAAGTATTGTCTTCCCATGCAATAAAAGGTCTCACACAGACACCCTAACACTTAGAGAACCTGAATCTCAGTATTCCAAGAAAAATGCACGATATGAAATTCATGAAACACTTTTTCAAAAAAAAAAAAAAAATTTAAAAATTTATAAAAAAAAATTTTTTTTGGGGGGGGGGGGGGTCCGGGTTGTTCCCCCTCCCCTTCGCCCCTGAAGTTGGGGCACCTGTCATTTTGCAGATGAGAAGAGGGAGCACCAATGAGGACATTCAGCGCCGCCCCCCCCCCCCCCCCCCCCCCCCCTTTTTTTTTTTTTGTTTATGATACACTTAAGAATGTGCCCACTAGGTTTTTTTATGTTTACTCCCTCCCTCGAGCATTTAGTTTTCTAGGGTTTCATTTCATTCAAAGATTCTGAAAAAATTAATTATATTGATTTTGAACTTTTGTGTAAATGATGCATGTCTGACCACAAAAAATAAGTGAAAATAAGAACAAACCTGAAGATTATCATGTACAGAAGAGTGTAATTACAGATTTACAGTAGAACTGTAAACTGTAATTGCTGAAAGATACAAGAGATTTTCTGCCGTGGACTTGTAAAGAAAAGGAAAACTAGGGTTGGGGTCCCATTGAGGTGGGGGAAGAGAGTACCACTTCTCCCTTTAAGTTTTTGGATTGAATACATACAAATAAAAATCATAATAAAAGAGCACCAGTTGTGTCGATCCGATCCACGGTTACTAGCAATTCTACGTTTCGCGTACCGAGTTCCAAAGAATTACACAACAAAACTTTAATGTCATTGCAAATCTATCTTATTAAATACAGTGTTTTGGAAAATTGCTGTCTTCTACAAGCATATGCTGCTGGTTCCTAGAAATCTAACAGCCCAAAGGAAATGTGAAGGAAAAACAAAAAAAATGGAAATGGAATCTTCATTGAATATTGCATCCGAGGGCATCCAACCATAGGGTTCAAGATCAACATCAGAAGGATATTTTAGTAATTGCACAGGACTGAAGACGTGTCTGGGAACTTGTTGCAACAAGCAAGGCCCAAGAAACAACAGTCGTTCACCGCGTGTTCTTGAGCTTGACAAAAACCCTAAACCTGCTGATTACAATAAGAAAATTTCCCATTAATTTTTGCAAAACAAAATATAAAGATGGATTAAGACCCTTAACAAGAAATAAACAACCTTAATAATATTTGTGAGTAAGAACAAATTTAATCATATTTAAGGTACAAAATCAGCACCAAAACTGCTTCCTTAAACTTTAAAACCCTAGTTAAGGAATTTGTAAAAATATGCAGTTTTCCAGGAGCAGAATGAGGCATACCTTTGCTGATGCAGTTGAAGGTGAAAATATATTTTGAAGAGCACACAATTAACAGATTATAATAGAGCATAATGAAATTAGATTGATTGCTAAACAGAATTAAAATCTAAACTGAAAATCAAATCTTTTACTGCATATATAAGCTGTACCGGATAAGAAAACAGTGGAAGGGAGCTCCCTTCAGTCCAAGTACAAGAAGCTTAAGAATCAACTTGTCTCTCGTATCATTCATTCAGTTACGGTGCATAATTAATCAACTACACAGTATTTGGATGAATGAGTCGACAGCAAATTGAATCCTATTGCCCCCTATAACTGGACTGAAGAAAGCTCTTTTCTAAAGTTGCATCATCAATATTCAAGAAAAATGAAAGTAAATTAAGTAATTCCAAGCATCTATCCAAAGAATAAAAATGGAGAATCTGCCACAGTCAACAACCCATAAAAAATCAAAAGGACCAAATTTTGGAGCTCCCTTTTGCTTTTTAGCTTAATATATATTGGAACTTGTCTATATGAAATAGTGGTAAGAAGGAGGGGAGAAAGAGGAAGGCTAGGGCTTTTCTTTGTGGTGGTGGTGGGGGTGGGGCTGAGGAGAGGAGAGGGGACTAAAGCCAAAAAGGCTTGGAAATTCACTTCATCTCTTGAGTATTTTTTTGGTAGAACAATGGCTTTATATAGCCTAAGAGGAAGGCAAGGATTAGACAATATTCTGGTTATATAATAAATAAATAATATATTGCAATAGAATATGACAGAAAGAGATGCATATTCTTTCTTGTACCCTCCCTCCTATTTTACTGCACCCTGGAAAGCATTTCCAGATTCTTAATAGCTTAAATTTTTAGATCAATAATTTCTGACTTATTTATAAAAACTATATACGGAGAACTTTCGATAAACTGATAAATACGATCAGTATATGAAGAGACTCTCCTACAATATTGCATTGATTTAATTCCATATTAATCTTCATCATATATGTAATCACAGTATGACCGATTCACAAAACACAAGGCTAATTAATTTCATTACAAGCAAAAATTAATATGATTAACAGACAAACGCAAGACCTTATCATATGAATAGTGAAGCATAAGAATATTTATTTCTTATTTTAATCAAGACAATTAATTAATTGATTTTCTATATATCATCATCCCACTTCCACTTGATCCCTGAGTTAAGCAATGCTGTTGGCTGAAAATTCCTAATCCTCTACAGAAACCCTACTTTATATATATATAATTCCTTAACTTTTTTTAGGTTTCCTGTTTAGGCTAAGAACCACTCTTTAGATAGAACAATCGTGGATATTATCTTCTACATCTTTCTTTACATTGTGTCACGTGATAACACATCATTAGACTGTTCAAAATTTTGACAGTTTTTCCTTCCAATTAACACTTGCCAACGCA
This sequence comes from Fraxinus excelsior, assembly GCA_019097785.1. NCBI lineage: Eukaryota > Viridiplantae > Streptophyta > Magnoliopsida > Lamiales > Oleaceae > Fraxinus > Fraxinus excelsior. Next base: position 25,350,683 of record CM032640.1, on the reverse strand, counting down.
CACACTGTCAACCATCGTGTCAAGAAAGAGTGGATAAGTGGTATTTCCCTATACCGATAGAAACCTAAACCCTTGTTTGGTCTCTATTATTTTTAAAAATATATTTTTCGCTCTCTTATTTTCAACAACATATTCTAATAAAATAATATTACACGTAAATCTAAAGATTTTTCTTATTTTTTAACTATACATTTTCCATCAAAATACTATTGCAAAGTGCATTTTGGGCAAAAAAAAATGGGACTCAAACTGCTGATCTAAGAATTCCATATAGACTTTCTGTACCAATGATACTTTTATATGTTCTTGCTTAAGCTACTGGCAAGTTCAATAGTTTATATATAGTTTTCTGAGAATATGTAACAGAAATAAATTATCATATGACACGTGTGTCAGAAATTCTTAATCATATAATTACATGAACTAAACACAAGTTTAAGTACAGTTTAGCACTGTGTTAATCAAGAAGTAAAGTACAACGGTGTTCATGTTTTAAATTGGAGCAAACTCGAAGTATGTTCTGTAGCTTACTGTACCTTACCATAATTGGAAACAACCATTCAGGTTGCATTTGGTACTACCTATTTTCGTTGATTAATTAATTGTTTTTTCTAATCAAACTGGGAGAAGCTTAACTGGGAACAGTTTCTTCCACTAATTATTTTATTAAATATATTTTAAAAAAATTCTTGAACAGAATACCAAAAATTTATTTTAAACAGAGTCTTTTTATGTTTTACTTCGTATGTAAAATCGCTAATTCTTGATATAGAACACTTGTTTTAATAATTAACTTGGACATAAAAACATTGACAGATTTTAATATTTCAGTTGCATCAAATTCCTTGAGAATTCCACAACTTAGCTCCAATACCACATGTAAGGAATTAATTACATACTTAGAATTCATAATTTTCACATATTATAAAAGCAAAACTAATATTCATACCGAACGTGTTTTTAGACTACTCCCTTATAAAAGTGACTATTCTTTTTCGATCATTTTTAATTGAATCAAGGCTAGACAGCACAAAACTCCCAATAGGACATGTTGTCGAAAACCTTTCTACCTTTCGAAAACGATTAGAGTTGTTTCAATAATATTTTATGTTTTCATTTTTCAATATGTAATTAATTTATTTAACTATTTAATTATCATCGTTGTATATATACATTTGACAGATTTATTTCATATGTGTTCTTTCATTAATGTATGAATTCTCTATTATTTAATATTCATGTTTATTTAATTGATATTCATCTCCATTTATGTATTTCATTGTTATTAATTTTAACTATAAGTTAATTAGAATTTCAAATTTAAGAATGCATTTTATTATCCATGTTCATGTATGCTAATAAAAATTCAGTTTTACTAAAATTAAATAAATAATTTAACATTCATTATTACGTATGTATTCATTGTCATTAATTCTAAATTAATTAACACTAACACATATTCAAATACCACTTTTACGGGCAAAACCCCCACCTATTAAACATGATATGCAAACCCCACCCCCCCACCTATTGGAATTGGCGGAAAACATTTGTGCCGTCTATTTTCTCAATATAAAATATTGAAAATGACAAATATATCCTCCTATTTAAATAAAAAAAACAATAATTCCAATTATAATTCCAATTTTTTTTTTTTCAAATTAAGTACAAATAAATCCTAAATAAATTACAAAGGCAAATTTATATAACAAGAATGCAATTTTGTTCACCTTCTTCAACCTTTATCCCCCCCCCCCCTCACCCCCACCCAACCCCCTACCCAGAGCCATAGCCACTCCACTAACCAACGCTACAAGTCGCCCTCACTATACTGCCAAAATCACTGATTGTTGAGTTTACTGGGATTGATTTGGGCTGGGAGCTTGAAAAAGACGATAGAAGAAGTCTATTTTAGCTTAAACAGTGCATGGACTTTAACACCCTTATTTTATCATCATGTGCAGCACCAATAACTACTTAAAATATTTACTGTTACGCCTTGCCTTCGAGACTTAAGGAGAAGTTGCCACGTAGAAAGCCACGTGGACAAGAAGTCAACAAGGAAGTCAAACGAAGGTTCACAGCGTCAAGAAATGAAAATTCAGATAGACCGAGGTCGTCACACCAGATCTAAAGTATCTGCCGAACCACTGCTTCAAGATGAAGTATGACGAGGCCCTATCAAAGCACCGAGGCTCTGAAACATCTGAAGTGCTTAAGGCTGACGCTGTCTCATGTTGCAAATTCGAAGATCTCTTTGAAATGATTGATGTAACGTTTGTAATAAAATTTGTCAATGTATCAGTCTACAATGTAGAGCAGCTGACCCCTTATCAAAATATTAATTGTATGAATGGACAATGATGTGACGTCTCAATATAGGATATGAGGCCACGTTGTTCTGATCCAATGATTACCACATCAACCTGGGCAGTATAAATAATTTTTCATTGTAAATAATTGAGGTTGGTTCTGGGGGCAATCAAGAAATGAGAAATATATATGCTTGAACTCTTGAGAAATACAAGGAAGAAAACACTCAGTAGAAGATTGATTGGCTATCTTTACAATTTTGTTGAACATCCATTCGAATAGAAAACTTAGTGATTCCAATACATATTTTTATCTACCCTTCCGCATATTCTCGTCAATTGTAACATAAGATTATTTTTGGTTTTTTGCTTGGCAATTGTTGTTAGTGTGATTGCCTCCGTTTTACACCGTCGGAGTTTGTACATTTTTCTCTCGCCGTAAAGTGCTTCCTACGTTCATTTTCGACCAATTACCGTTGTTACTCCGTAAGAACACGCTAGAACCGTACTGACATTGCAAGAGTGGCCCCGACATCTGTTGAGTTTATTTTTTGGGTCAACATTTACAAATGGGTTCAGAAGGTAGGGTGGGTGGGAACAATAACATATTGATGTAGGAGGAAGCAAACACGGATGAGGATGAGGGAGCTACCCGACAGGGATGAATAGTTATTATTTAATTCGCAGATAGGGTACCAAGTTTTTGTGAGAGGAAGAAAAATCTGAATGAGATTGGGGTGAAATTGGGAAGAAGATGAAGTATGGGGTGGGCGTGGGGGTGGGGTGGGAAGGAGAGTTTTTTTAATTAATTATTTATTTGGAACTTGTTTGCACTTATTCGAAAAAAAATTGGGACTATAGTTGAAATTTTTTTTAATTATTTTTCTTATCTTTTTGTTTTATTTAAATAGGAGGTATATTCGTTATTTTCAATTTTTTTTATTTAGAAAATAGACGGCAGTAACCTTTTCCACAAATTTCAATTGGTGTGGGGAGTTTTGCACACCATGTCTAGGTGGGGGGTTGCCCTTTTTATTTTTTCTTTATTTATTGAGATTTAACAATAGAATTGAAGGAACAAGACAACAAGGGCTATTCCCAATATATATAGCGAACAATTTAGAAAAATGAACGATCCAATTGAGGAAAAGTAGTAAGGGGATGGGACTCAGTAATGAATAATGAGAATGAAGAAATTAACTATAATAATTGGAACTTTGCTTCATGCACATGTAAAGTGCCCTATACACGTATAGGGAGACAATTGTCTCTCTGTAATTGACTGCGCTAAAAACTATTTTTTGGCACGGTCAAAGGGGAATAACTCTAATAATTGATATATTTTGCCCTCATTTGGTTTGAATTTATTTTTTTCCAATCTTATCTTCAAGATTTTAACAATACATTATTTCAATAAAATCATTTTACATACGAATTCATAATTTTTATTACCTTTAAACCTCGCATTCTCTTAAAAAAAATTTAAAAAAAAAAGTGCGCGTGCACATAAAAAAATCTTAACCAAACGGGAGGGACCTTGTATGGTTGTGTATTATATATACATGGAAGATCACATCAGATTCTCCCAAAATGAGTGTCTTGTCAAACCAAAAGCATGTCTCCTAAATGCTACGGTTACCTATTTTCTATACAATTTCATTTCATGCCATTTATACGTCCAATCAAATTTTCTTTTTCTTTCTCATCTGTCCATCCATCGATTCCATTCACAAAATTTTCTTCTGCTTTCAAGAATCTTCGTCTTTCGGGTGGAGACTAGTGAAGTACTATTATGCGTGCATGTCTTTCTTTTTTTTCACGTACCAGTGTGTGTTTTTCTTGAATACAGCTGGCTTTGAATTTTGGGACTCTTTACCAATTTTCAATCTCGTTATGAGTGAGATTTCATACTTTACAAACCATTCGCCCAAAAGATTCTCGCATGAGATTGGAAGTTTGACATTTACATGACTCAATTTTTATTCACCTTATTGAATTTAGACAAATATCACTATAGGAGCTAGCCCTATATTTTGTGTATGATGCATTTTGAGGGTTAATTACCCCAATAGTCACTGAACTTTGGCCAAAGTTTCCACCAGGTCACTGAATTTTAAAAACTATGTGGTTAGTCACTGAACTTTCGAGAAATTACCCAATTGGTCACTGAACTTTAAAAATCACCTCATTGTCACTAAATTTTACAAAATGTTTCCCAGATGATTACTGAACCCAATGAGTATCTAGGAAACTTTTTGCAAAGTTCAGTGACCCCGTAGAAATTTTTTGCAAAGTTCAGTGACCAATGAGGTAATTTTTAAAGTTCATTGATCAATGAGGTGATTTTTCGAAAGTTCAGTGACTAACCACGTAGTTTTTAAAGTTCAGTGACTTGGTGGAAACTTTCGGTAAAGTTCAGTGACTATTGAGGTAATTAACCCGCATTTTGAAGTAGCAAATTGATAGATAATGTGTGGTTAAAAATAAAGGAAAAGTCTTTAGATTGTGCGTAATATTATTTTATTGAAAAACGCGTAGTTTAAAAAATGAGAAAAAAATGTATTTTGAATTAAAAAAAAAAAAAGAATCAAACAATGTCTATATATTTTGAGGGTAAATAAACTTGTGATTAAAATTCAAATAAAGTCTTTAAGCAATTTAGGTGGTTACATTTCTACTTTCTAAGAAAAATAAAAAATTGAGCATATTTTTCTTTTTTTTCCCAAGAATGAAGACAATTTCTTTGTTCGCCCTTTTCTTTTCCAACAAACATTTGATATTCTAGTGAATTAACGTGTGTATAATTATGTATTGTTACATTATTTGTTCTAACGCCGCATCATGTATAGCAATAATATATTTATGCATTCGAAAGCGAATAGTATCTTGTGTCTCTTTTACTTTAATTAAATCTAACCATAAGATTTACTTTCTTACCATTATGATTTCTTTAACAATTCTGCAACTCATTGGATATATAACGTGTTCGCTATTGATTGTGGTAATTCAATATACGATAATTAGAAACAATTAAAAAATGACATACTGCTTTTAATTATGTAATTTCGCACGTTTGGGTTTAAATAAATCGGCTAATTTAAAACTTTCAACGTTCGCATAGCGTAGCGCCGATTGATATGACGTGCGTACGAAGCTACATTGAGTGACATGATCTTGTCATGACTATTTGGTTTAAACTTTTGCATTCAATAAATATCCATTAAAACCAAAAACATAGTGCAAAATTGTGTAATTTCCCTTTACTTTTACATGTTTGGTTAAGTTCAAAAAAATTACTTATACGTAATTAAGTAAATTTTAGAATAAACTTCAACAAGAATTAATCTCAAAATCAATAAAGAATTTATTAAAACTTCAGGCTAAATTATATACCTCCCTTTATAAACGGGCGAAAATGGAAAAGTAAAGAGACAGATAGATTCACAGACAGCGGCGTCAGCTGGAACAAGTACCAATGCACAACCTTATACAGTACAGACATGCATTTATAATCGAAAGACGTTGTGTGATTCAGTGGACAAATGGGGTTGTCCCATGAAATGACCTGTAGTCTGCAATTTTTTTTTATTTTTCTGCTAAATATATTATCCCTGTAAGTTTCTGATAATGTTTTGGTAGACTGTCTTTCAATTAATTAGATACCACACCTGCCTGCCACATGCTTCTTTTGATCATTAGCTTTTCCTGTTGATTTTCTTGGAGGGGTTTGCATTTGCTCTTTTCCTTTTTCATTCTCATGTCTTAGTTACAGCTTGAAGTTTTCAGTCTCAGTTACAGCTCATGAAAATGGAAAAAGTCTTTCTTCTCTCTGGTCCAGTCTGGTCCGTCTTTCTAATCAATTATAAAATTGTTGATTTACAAGTCTCTACATGTCCTCTTGTGACCTGTGAGTTGTGACAAGTCACAAGGTTACATGGCTTCTGTGCAGCATTTCAATGACTGGTTGAAAGCCTTTACTTGGTTAAGCTTAAAAGTAATTTACTTATAAGTAAAAATATTATGTTTGTGTACGACTCGTCAAACATTTATTTTGTGCTAATTTGTATCTATTTATTTTGTATATCATTCCTAAAATGACTAATTAGAAACTGGTAATTTATTTTTAAGGTAATAAGAATATTGAAAATAAGTAACTTTTTACTTAAAAGTTCAAAAACAATTATTTAAACATTTTTTTTTAAAATAAAAGCTTACTTGACATTTTCATTTACTTTTTTAAAACAAATAATGATACTCTTAGTAACATGTAGTAGAATATATATCCAAAAAGTATTATAATCCATATGCTTGATTCAATTCAATTAAGTGTCAAAAATACTTTGGATCTATTTGGCATGACTTTTACTTTTACTTTAATTTCTGTAGAAAAGTTTCCGAAGGAAGTTACTTTAATATTTGTTTGACAAATAATTTTTTAAAAGCAATTCGGTTCAGTTTGACTTTTCAAAAATCATGTCAAACTATTAGACAATTGAACAGATGGTTATTACGGTTGAAAGTCAGATAATCTCGTCTAAAAGAATGTTTTTAATTTGTCCGAGTAGTGTGGTTAGATTACAAAAAGTTTCAATTTAACTTAGGAGTGTAATTTTGATGCAAATTAAAGAAACATACATTATCCTTTTTTATTTTTTTCATGACAGTACATGTATCTAGTCTATACCCTATAGATTAATCATATATTTAAATGAAAAAGGTAATATACTGCACCTGAGTGATGGTAAAATATTCTCTTGCACTCAGAGAAAGAATTTCTGCGCTGAAATAATTGAGATTTTTTGGTCGTTTGATGCATGATGGGCTCCCGTGCCTATTTCATGAAATAAATTTTTTTTGAATAACACTAATTTATTCCCTTATTGTTTTCTTTTTACAAAGTTTTTATTATTCTACAAAAACATTTTTTCTTTTCCTTCTAAAACTTCCGAGAGTTCATTTTTTTTTTTCTAAGAAATATCGGCATATCTCTTAATATAGAAAGTGAGCGTTTTTTACAAGCTCTTACCGTTTCATCGACGTCACTAGAATAAAACATTTAAAGAATTTTCAGTTGGGAATTTTTCGAAGACACTTTTGTGCTTGAGTTTCTTTCAAATAACTTTGGGATGAGTTTTTTTTTTTTATAACTTTAGATGTTCAGACCAACTTGCGCACACTTTGACTAATCCCACAAACACTGAAATTTACGATCGAGTACTCATCTCAGTAGCACTGAGAAGACTCAAACCATAATTTTGGGAAAATTTGTACCCGACAATATTAGAAATTTGCTTATATATCGACTAAATAAAATATATTTTGAAATAAATACCTAAATTGGAGATGAATTTGAAGGAATAAACATATGAAAATGTTGAGTTAAAGGTGTGGGTGGCCCTCTCCAAGATGGGGTTTTCTTGATACTTTTGTTTTTAAGATGCCATTATTGATATGATTTTTTTGAGTCCAAACATTTAGAATTAGATTTCCATATCCTTTCTAATAAAATAAGTTAATGCTCAATTTAGTATAAGCAATTAAGTAGCATTAGGAGATATACCTCAACCTCATTGCCTAAGCTCTAAAGTGGTAGGCATCGTACTATATTTATAATACATCATTAAATTCCCCCTGTCGGAAATTACCAAATGACTTGTTTAATTAGTTGCATGAGTGCACGACGTTAGTCGACAAATATTAAAGAAGCAAAAAAAAATTGAAAATTGCGTCTATCATTAAATATAATTACGTTTATTACCATGTACTGAACATGTTTAGACAGACCTCGCATCTATTTCATGAACAAGAATTTAAGAAGAAAATAATTGGAAATTGCGTCCAGGGGCGGAGGGGCGTGGGGGTCTGGCCCCCACACCATTTTTGACAAAAAAAAAAAATTTAAATTTTTAAATTTTGTTTTTATAATTACCACTTTAAACGCATGTTTCACATAGAAAACATTGAAATTTGGATATAGCTATTTCTAGAAGAATTGTAGCCCTTCGAGTTATCTTTCCAACGAAATTTGAATCATCACAATCGGATATCGGTAGAAAAAGTTATGATAAAAATACTGACGACTGCTCAACCCCTTGCTCGACTTTCGCTAGAAGCTCGCTCGAGCGACCAATGCAGTAACTTTTTGCCCCAGTTTCGCCGACATGATTGATGATCATGTAATTATACAACGTTATCAAAGTATGATTTTGCTAAATTAAATATTTGTACTTTCTTTTATACGTTTCTTGATTTTTTTGTTAATAACGTATCTAAAAAAAAATTCGGGGGCAGCACCCCCGTGGACCCCACCCCTACACCTCTACCTCTAGGCCCCCCTTACTTTCGAGGTCTAGCTCCGCCCCTGATTGCGTCAACATAGTCATGTTTGTTACCATAACTGAATATGCTCAAGAGACCTCGTAACTCTTACATGAACAAGAATATAGACCTCGCAACTGTTTAAGAATCAAGAATGCAACAAATGGTGAAAAAATTATATGAAATGCTCAAAGTGTAAAGTTTAATACCATCCCAACTTTGGCAAATATTTAAGAAAGTCTACGAGTATATATCAAACTTGTACTTGAACTGATTAAATGGTTCGATCACTTGTCTTTTCATGGAACTTAATATTCTTCTCCCTCTACTTAATTAATTCCATTTTGCTTAATTCGAATCAAGAATCACTTGAACATGCGTGGATTATTCCAAGAAAATGCACTTTATTGATTTGATTTTAGTGCAATTTGAGAGAATTCTTGTTTCTTTTTATGTTAAATTAATATTTTCTGGGTTAGAAAAAAGCTTGCTTTGTATAGTTTTCAGACAGAATATTATTATGGCTTTGTTTTATTAATTGAGAATCTAATCTAATTAAAATAATGCATGGCAATACTTGACGACAAAATTAGAGGAAATCATGCTTCTAAGTTTTCATTATCTAATCCAGTATTATTTTTTAAAATATTTTTTAGTATATATTTTAATTTTATCCCCAATCATGTTAATTGCGGTAATGTATGACGATTTTGGTGCCTCATACATTGATTTGAGATATTGATAATGTCAATCAGTCCATTGGAAATATTCGAAATCAACAAAAGAAAAAGTGGACCTAACCCAAGTTTTATTTTTAAAGTGCGGAAACCCCAGAACTAGAAGTAGTAGGATTTGTTTACTAAGTACTAACCCCAATCAAATTCTCTCTTTGAGTACAACTTACACTTGAAAACATAAATCTTAATTCTCATCTTTAGGTGAAGTTCTTGGAGGTGCAGTTGCTGATTATCGTTAAGGTGACATCGAGGATGAAGTCCCAATGCTAGAAAGGGAACTGGAGGATAAGAACAAACTACTAAAAGGCCCTGGAAGGAGAACCGAATTACAATTCAATTAAAAAAAAAAAAAAATCTTCAAAATATAATACAAAATTATCAAATGCCAATACCTTGATTCAACCTCTGCATTAGGTTTTTCTAGATATCAAATGCCAATAGAATGGGTTGTACGTATATTTTAATAAACACACTACTTGGGCCTAATTTTGTAATTTGTATGCATATTAAATTATGAGAACTTTAGATACATTTGTACTTTAATAAAATTTATAATTTAATAAAATTAATTTTAAATTAAATTAAAAACTAAAAAAAGTTCGGTTTGGTTCGATTCGGTTCGGTCTTTTGCGATTTTCGAAAATTCAAACATAAACCAAACCATTTTACCATTTCAATATTATTTAAATAGAGAAACATTTTTACGTCACAATTGCTGTATTTCATTTTTACGTCACACATGTTATCAAACTACAATTTTACATGGCACATGGATGCAATAACATTTATACAAAGGTCACAATTTCACGTCACATAAATCACAATCAATCGAGTTTTGTGAATAATATAAACAGTGCAATAATTTTCTTGTGTAAATCACTTGTCACGTATTAACTTTACACGTGCTTGAATATCAAAGGTCGCATATAACTTTTAATATGAATCTCTAACTGTATATAAGGAACAACACATTCAATCACAAAATTATAGTTACAGATGATTAAACAATATAAACATACCTTTAATGAATTCCAAATGCCTCCATACTATAACACGCATAATGGTGGTTGTGACCTATTATGACAAGTAGAATGATGATTGTAATCGAAAAATATGGGGAGGAAATTATGAATCCAAGGAGAGACGATTTATTGTTTTCTTATTTTCTAAAATGAGAGAGACAATAACTGCATACAAACTTTTAGGTAAAGAATATGACGAAAGAAAAAAAAAATTTGTGTAAATCATTTAGTAACCATCCTTTCAAGTCACATTCTATCTTATGTAAATCAATTATTATCCATTTTCATAAAATAATCTTGAATTATGAATAGTGTGAAATTTTGATACTTTTAAAAATGTAATATTAAAGTATGATAGTTACTAATTTTTCCCACATTTGCCTACCAGTTATAATTATAAGCATTGAGCTACTTGGATTTTTTCTAATATTTTTTTCTATATTACCTTCAAAATTATTATTAAAACATATTTAAACTATATTTCTTTCTCTTTTCTCTCATTTCTTAAAAGAATTATGCTATAAATTAATCAAATTGTTTCATTTGCAATATACAAAGTAATATCGTTTTCGTTCTTACTTTAGTACGAAGCATATTGAATAATATCTTGTTCAAGCTGAAAATATGAAAAAATTGTTCCAAGTCTAATATAATGATAAGGGTAGAACTGGAAAATTATTTTATTTTACCTATAAAGAAAGTTTATGTAATTTTTGAAAGAGTGGCTATATTAACACCACAATTTCTTACAATTACACCGCATTTTAATTGTATTAGAAAATTCTAATTTTTACTTATTGTCATATTTGTGCCATTAACTTTTTTTTCACACTCTTATCATCAACCTTTCATTAATTAGCAGATCCTCTCCCTTATGATGATTTTCTACAGCAAAAAAATATATTAAAAGCGCATATAAACACTTATTTGTCCTTCCTATTTTAAAACAAGCAAGAAAATTAAATATTTGCCTACTTATTTTGAAGTACATTAACAAACTTTTCGGATGAAAACCGTAATCAACACAATTTTTTATGTTAAAATGAGTTTTGTAATAATGATTTTTTTGAGAATATGTGGTTAAAAAGTAGAGAAATTTTGAATTTACATGCAAATTATTTTATTGATAAAATGTATAGTTGTAAATGAATGAAAAAAATGAGTTATTGAATAATGAGGCTCGAACAGGGGCTTAATGTAAATAAAATGTGATATCAATGTAAAAAATGTGGTGATAATATAATTACCATTTTTAAAACCACATAGAGTCATGTCTCTGGTATTTTCAGTTAGTTGAATGTCTAAAATATTATCTCTATTAAAAAAGAATCCTTTGAAGTATTTTAGTATCATGTCTTAGTTCCAGTGTGTGAACCATCATACTTTGATGGTGTTGGAAGTAGCTCTATTTAGGGGTTGCTAATACAGTACTAATTGAGTAAACAAGAATGAATTGAGGATTGATGGATGATCAAGAAGGCTCCATAACTCTAAGAGGGTAAGAGATTATATCTTAATGTTCATGACTTGAGCATTGATACTAGAAGTACTCATTGGCCAATGTGAAATTGTGATTTGAAAGAGTTTTGAAATACAACTCGGTAAATCAATACTCAAGGTCGCGAAGAACATAATAATTTCATATCCTTTTAGCAAGTAAGAATATTTTCTTATTAAGGAAATGAATGTCACACTGACCGAACATTAAAGATCTAATCATACCAAATGACTTATCCCGTCACATGTAAGGATGGTAAAGGGATAGGAAGGCCCTCCCCATCCCCGTCCCGTTGAGGAATTTTTGGAGGCTGGATGGGATCAAATGAGTAGTCTTGACATATTGATATGTTAATATTGGGCTATGAATGTAAATTAATTGATTGGTTGAATTGAAAGGGTTCTAAATTACCTTATCTTGATTGAATTAGGATAATAATTCGTGTTTCTGAATATTGGAGCCTAATGTATCACACACACAAAATGTGGATGTTGGATGACTAAATTGAGAAAATTAATTATCGTTAGCTATAACACTATGGAATATTCGAGAGTATGTTGAAAAATCAAGTGAATTAATATATATATTGTAACATTACAAAAATGAGATGAAATTATTCTAAAATCGGGTATCTTCAAATATATTATTTTTGTTACTTTTTTTTGTAGAAACTATACATTAATTAAGTTATAATGGTGGTAATTTATATTAATGTTAATTTATATTTAAATTGTAGTGTATGTAATTTCTTTGAAATTGTAACTTACATTATGTTTTATTGCCATTGCAGTGTGTGTAATTTTCTAATATAGTAACTTAGTAACATATATGTTATCACCATCATCATCGTCGTCGTCATAGCCACTTCCTTCCTAAATAATTGTAATTGTACCACCCTCTACCACCTTCTAAAAAATCACCATAAACCAACAAGCGCAATTGAACCTGCCACCATGAGACCCATCTCGCCACCATGCATCATCATCACCACCACCTTACTTCAATTATATCTAGTCCCAAAAACTACCACAAGCCCAAAATTCCAATCATCACCAACTCTTCCACCTCTATACACCACCAAAACCATAACCTGATACACATACAAACCCCAAATCTGCAATCCAAACCCTAGTACTATTGTCCATCTACACCACCCCAACCCCATTGGAGTCATGGGTTCCTTCACTATCGTCATTGTCAACTACCATCACCACCGCTGATGGCACCACATACAAAAATTTGACTACCAACAAAACCTCCTGAAAACAACTACAAAAACCTAGAGAGGGAGAAGAATTGACCGATGTTATTCTACAACTTTGCCTTCTCCATCGTTGCTGCTACTTCCTAAGCCACCAAAGAATCATTCGCCCGTCACTAGTTCATGTGGTCACTTCTCTTGGCTATCAACTTCACCATTGGAGGTTATTTTCATCTATAGATGGTTTTGGGTCGCAATAGTGACGATGTGTGGCGATGGATGAATTGGTGGTTGTAGGGGAAGGATAGTATTAGTGGGATAAGGTTAAGGGTGGGTTTTGATTTGGGGTACGGAGAGGGGGGTTTGAATCAATATAGAGAAAGTGGGAAGTTATAGGAGTTTGGGGTAGGGTTTTTGGAGTCATAGTTAAGTTGTACAAATATTTTTAAAACACCTTGTATTTCAAATTTTAAATATGCTAGTCTTTGCATGTGCAACACACGGGTCGAATTATTTTGAAGGTAATGTTAGTGCGTTAAATATGTTGGATTCTCGTGAATTATCCTCAACTCAATATTTGCTATGGCTATGCTAGGATGGACTTGCCCTTAGTAAATAGAGTGTAACGGAATTAAGAAAAGACTTACTTCTTAAAACCTTCTTTAGCCATCCTTACAATATTTTTTACATCAGCTTCCAATACATATGATAGGCCCGCAGAATGACCATTCTCCGTAGGCAAAGGCACCAGTTTCTTTACACTTCTAGCCATCAGAATTTGGGAATAAATATAAATTGGCCTAATAATGTAATAAAACTGAACTAAAAAGTGGTAGAAAATAGGTAGAATTATTTTGTTTTCATGAGGATTTCATGGTGGAAATGCATATTTCAGGCAGTTCTGTATATGGGACTGAATCGGAATAGAGGATCGTGAACAATGCAAGAAGCGTTATTAAGAAAGACAAATTTCTAGAATTTAAAATTACTTTAAACATTGAAAAAAAGACATAATATACATCGAACATAAAGTGTGTTAAGTCATTAATTTATCCCACTTGCTAATTTTTGAGATTCATTTGCATGTGAACTTTGTTGAAAGTTTATAAACCTTAAAACCAGCACCTGACTCCATGCATAAGGTTCCATTCTATTTTTTAGTTGGCGGAATCAACGATGGTAGTGACGCAATCTCTGTTAAGATTGTTGAAACAAATTCATTTAGCCAGGATAATATCTTCTTTGGTTGTTCTGGTGATTATGTTTTCACCTATTTTAGAGTTTGTTAAAATGGACATCTCTCCATGCTTCTTAATGTTTCTACATTTAAAAATTTAGCGCCCATCATTTAGAAGATGAATTCTCCGTGTTTTTTAATCAGTAATTGATGAAGGGATTTTCAATTCATGGGTTTTTAATGGTTGTTTTTTGTTACACTTTTAGATGATGAAAGATAGTATAGGAATTTTCATCAAGTGAGATTTATATATCAATAGAGACATAGCATATGACTGCTATTTGTTGTGTTCACATTATGTTTAAGGTTTTGATTCTTCTCTATGGTTTGATGATCAGAATACTATAGATATCAGAACTTGCATATTAAACAAAAAAATCAAACAAGACACGTAAATCCTATAGTCAAACATCATTATGCATATGAATACATTAGATATTTAATTCTGATTTTGTGTGTAGGGTGAGAAAAGAAAGGACACAGTCTACATTACCCTTGCCGATACTTGTGATGAACCAAAGATTTTGATGAATAAGGTTGTGAGAAACAACCTTAGGGTTAGGCTCTGAGATGTAGTTTTTGTTATGTTCGTCATTGTGCTAATGTCCAGTATGGGAAGCGTGTCATTAGCACAATGACGAACATAACAAAAACCACAACATGAAGCGTGTACACATTCTTCCCGTTTATGATACCATTGCAGGGATTATTGAAATCAATTTACGTATGCTTCTAAAGCTGTGATTCTTTCTTATCTTTTTCTACTTATCCATTCCCCAAATAAGCATTGTACCATTAATTCCAGCGGGGTCGATTCCATTTACGAATTCAATTTTCGTTGCTTGTGGCTCTCATATAATTCTGCTACTCTATATATTAATGTCCAATTTCCCATTTCAGTTCTGTCCTTTAACCATCTTACAAATCCATGTAATCAAATGGTAAGTGCATAGAAGAAGATTATATTATCCCCTTTCCTAACTGATTTCTCTACAACAAAAGCACAAACACATACTGATGTTTAATTCCCATCCTTCCTCTTCAATTTCATGCTCTTTATTTATATTTCCAACTTCAATTAACCAAAATAAATATACGGTTTCCTGAAAGCTAACCCATATCTTTCATATAGAAAATAATCAGTAACATTTTGGTAAAGCCCCAAAATTTAAGCTAAAGATTGAATTGTTGGTTCATAATTCACAGTAAGCAGATCCACAACTAATTCAGGAAGTCAGATTCTTGTCTAACCTGATGCTGTAGCAAACACAGATTTAATTTCCAACAAGAAATGAAATGTGTCCCAGCTTAATGTTGATCATGTCTCTTCTCTTCTTTCCTCTTTCTACTTCAGCTTCTCGTTTCTGCCTATTCCCTCTGTAAGGTTTGAAGTAGATTGAGTGCCTGCTAACACACGTTAATTTATTTTATAATATGTTGCCAAATATTTTTTAATCTTATATTCAAGCACTAAAAAATTTTATACGTATATTAAAAAAATTTCATATTTTTTAACTACACATCTTCGTAAAGATCATTATTTTTTTATGATTGTCAAAAAGGCTCTCAATAAGAGAAATGAACGATTTGTTTTATTCCTATAGTCACCATCGCCCGACTTTGTTTCCGTTTGATCTTATACCCATTATTATTATTATTATTATTATTATTATTTTGTATGACATTTTTGACTGGGTGTTTATAATGTGGCCTGATGTTTAAAAATTGACCATTGTTGGGATAAAGAAACCTTTTTGTAGTACCCATTTTGGTAATAGGAAGAGAGATATTTTGTATAGATGCCAAAAGACCAATACATCTTTTAAATACTTTGTTGGCGGTATCAATTCTCCTTTATCTTGGTTGGTTAGAGATTGAGTTTTGCATAATCCAAGTTAAGGGTTCGAGGATTAATTAGATCATGATCACAATAACATATAATTTATGGTCATGATCACATACTAGTCATAAATCACACAAAACATGATCACAAAGACACAATTTATAGGTCACAATTACATATTTTAGTCACAAACCATAAATTTAATAGATCGCATACTATTTATTAATCATAAATTATCCAAGGTCGTCACAAAAACACAATTTATGGGTCACAATTATATACTTTAGTCACAAATCACACATTTAATAGGTCACTTATTATTTATTAGTCACAAATTATCCTGGTTACTATTATCCAATTAATGGTCACATCACAACCGCAACAGCAAAAGAATAAGCAAAAGCGGCCACAAAAGAGGGAGAATAAGCCGAAGCGGCTAGTGAAGACACAGGAGGGTAGCTAGAGTCCAATAAGATGCTTGCAGTGATCGTGGTGGTGGAGAGCAGATACATTAGAGGCAGTGTTTTGCAACAACGGTGAATGTTTCTGCTGACATCGACAGTGGTGGATGAAGTGGTGGAAATGAGGTTGCGATTAAGTTTTTTACATAAACTTTACATTAGAGGATACCCTGTATATAAAGTTTTAAATCTTTTATAGGCCATCTTCAAGTTCCTAAAAACAATGCATGGGGGAATCTCTATTTGCTTCCCCGGGTAAACTGCGGCTTATTGTATATATTTGACATAATTTCTCGATGAAAATCCTCGATTCACGTATCTAAATGATACTTCAGTTTTGAAATTGCTAGGAACAAAATTTGGAAGATTGAGGATAATGCTCTGCATTTCCTAAATAATGATATCTATGGTAAATCCTTCGTTGACTTGTTACTCAAACTAGGCGAAGAAGAACCATAGTGTTGGCCTCATGTGTAATAACTTGTATGCTTTGGAGATTTGTAACTTTGTGATGAGCAAGCCGCTTTAGGTGTCTTTCTTTATCATGCTTTACATTTCTATTTGATAGGAAATTAGTTGGTCGATTGGTTGATTCTTCTAGGCACGGTGATTTTCATCAGGCTCTCGTAGAGCTTGGTGCAATAGTATGCATCCCTTTTGGCCCTACAAGCTCCACATGCCCGATAGCTCTTATGGGACTTGGTGCAATAGTATTCATCCCTTCGGTACTTACATGCTCCACATGCCCGATATTGCTCTCTGTTAAGAACAAATCAGCTCGAGTCAAAGGGAAATGATTTATTATGTTTTCCTATTTAGGGTGATAGTATTCCGGCAAATTTCTTGATCAAAGTTTACTCTGGTTTTCTTAAAACGATATTTTTAAAAAAGGAAACTCAAAGTTACATCATATGAAAACTCAAAGTTGACTCGCTTGGTTCTCTGACAGATCAGTGGGGGGACTCTTGGACCCTGGTCAATTTGGAGGCACATCCCGCGGTTTACATGGTCTGCGTCTTGAGGGCCAAGGCGTAGACCCCGGGATTAGTTTTCGAATGCGGACACCTGTATATAAAAAAAATAAAAATAAATAAATAAATGTTGTCATTGATGTTTACATATATTTGTCCCATGTGAAACTTGAGTTCATAGCTATCAGAATTTGCATAATATATAATTAGTTAGTGAGTTTTATTTCCCGGTGAATTTGGTACTTATCTTTCACCGTGAACTGAGTGCTACTTCAATGTTTCAAAACTTAAGTACACATTATTTTACCCTAACGTAAAAACAATTTCAAAGTAAGAACAATTTCAGTTATTTAATTATGTTCTTAAGCAAAATGCTACCGAAGCAATAATAACTGTGATCCATCTGCACTCAACTTCTTCTTTTGCTGCCCCTAGACAATCAAAGTTTATGAAGCCAAGTGACTACATCTTTCACGTCAGACGGAAAACACATCTTCTCAACCACCAAGGACTCAAAAACATCTGTGTCTGGAACTATACTACCGAGGACAAGAAATCATCTCAGCCAAAGAATCTACGATAAAGTAAGAGTTTTTCCTCATATAACGCATCCATTTCTATACCTTGGGGTGACTTCAAAACCAAGCTCGGGGCACTTCTATCAAGTATTTTAGTCGACATAAACTGCGACGAGGAATCGCTTCATGAAACTGCTGGCATATGTCCCTGACTTCTTCAAAGCATGTACAAATTGTGTAAAGGGTATTATTTCATGTGATTATGGCCCCATTAAATCGAGGTACAAGTTTCTTTTCAAAACGTTTGTTTCTTATGTTTCATATATTGGTCTTTAAAGAATTTTACATTTTACCACTTTCTTTCTTTCTTTTTTTCATTTCGTGCTAGACTAGATTTTTTACAATTTCCTTTGTCACATGCAATGTTAGTCACCAGCACTAACATTTACCATTTTCTACTGCAAGAGTAGAAATCAGAGTGATTGGGAAAGTGATTTGCATCATCAACATAAGGTAATATCTTCAGAATTTACAACAAAAATATGCTACATTGATTTGATTACATGTTAACTGGCTTGAATCTCGATGAAATAAAAGTGTATATTAATAGTATGGACATGAAAACTTATAATAATTTTCTTCGTGAACTCTATTTATTATTTTGCGTATGAAAGAAGATTTAAAATATATAACCAGCTATTTCTTACTTGCCACTCTTTCTTTATTAACATTTTGAATTCACTCTTACATCTATATAAAACATAATTTCTTTTTACACAAATGTGTATATGGGAATTTTGCAATACGTGTTCACTAAAATTATATACCGCAAGTGCACAGGTCGCGTTCAAGTGGACTTTTTGAATTCGGATTATCGATCCCTAGAGGAATGTGTACTTTAGATTACACAACTTTATTCAATTTAATTATAACAATCAAAAGAAATACACAAAATTAAACAGAAGATTTAAAAAACGGTAAATAAACTAAAAGTATACAATTGTTAGACCCGATTTTCCAAATTTAGTTCATTACCTCTTTCGAGCGAAATTAACCATAATTGATTGGTTAACCTACTACATATTTATGTTGCTTAAAATCAAACAATTGCATTAATCTTTATGAAAGTAGCTCATTAGGTTACCTAGGGCTAATGATATCTCTCTATTCACTAAACAAATCTAGAGTTTCTACTATTTGATCTAAAATGCACAATCTTCTCTCGAACGATGTACAAATCACTAAACACAATCATCTATTGGCCACATAAATAAAAATGCATGAAATACAATAATAGAAACATATGAAAATAAATAACATAACATTAAATAGCAAATATTAAGATTAATTAAAAGTTAAGTTAAACTAATATCACAAATCTTAATACAATCAATTAACCCATTTCATACATTTGATAACAAATGAGAATATGCATAATATTCATTACAAAAATAGCAAAATAAATGAGAAAATATAAAGTATAGGTAAAACTCCTTTTTTGAAGCTTAGCATTGATTTCTCCAAATATTTCTCAAAGTTCTTGAGTGTGTTCTCCTTGTACTCTTGATTTGTATCCCCAAAATACCAAGAAATCGAAATTGAAAAGAAAAGAAAATGAAAGAAGAAAAAGAAAAGAGAGAGGAAAAAAATAAAAATAAAAACCAGCCAGAAGGAAGAAGCTGCTGCTGCGTCCCATGGGTTTCATTTAAAAGAAAACCTATTCAGAATTTGTATCTTGGTCCCCAGAGTTTCGAACAATTGACAAAAAGGTCCAAAACTTTTAAAAGTGGCGCAAAGGTCCCCAAATTTGATATAGGCGGCGCCTAGGCGCCCACGTCTCTGTCCAAAAACCAATTTCTTGGTTTTAAGTTTGCAGCCAAGTCCCTAGTTAATTGCATACCAAGTCCCTCAATTATGATTTTGTACAATGTGGTCCTCGAATTTTGACTTTTCTTTCAATTTTGCCCTCCATAAATTGCATCCCAATGTCCTCCAACTTTTTTTCTTGTTCACTTTGATCCCCAACATCACAATTGTTGTACACTTTTAGTCATTTTTCCTCATTTTGTCATGTTTTCTTTCCTTTTGATAATTTTTACTTACAAAAACAATAATTACATAATTGTGAGTAAAAATTCGCTCATTTTTATCAATAATAAATATATTTAAGTATTAAATAAATGTGCAAAAACACACTCATCAAATACCCTCAAATTTAAACTCTTACTCGTCACGAGCAATATTATCTATAACACAATCAAGCAACATGTGATAATGGCCAACACATTAGATAGCTTGCCGAAAATATCCATGAGTTTAAAATTGTATAATCAATTCACAAATATGCTCCAAATAATGCTAACAAAAATCATTTCAGCTTATACAATGTTCGATTGGTGTGTGGGTGCATAATCACTTTAAATCATCATCTAAATCACGAAAAAGTTATCAATACAGAAAAAATTTAAATTGAATCCAACCAAAACCTTTATGATAAAATATGTCATTTCCCGCTCGTGAGATTTACACTCCTCAAATAGATATTTCTTTTCTTTTTTCGGGTGTAGATCCAAAGGTTGTTCTCAATCACTCATTTCTTTTTCCGCTCGTGTTCGGTTAGGTCTAACCGACAATATCAACCTCTAGTCGTGTGATGATTCTCCACTATATGAGTGTTTCGACATTCAAGTTTATACTAAGTAATTCAAACCCACTAGTTATCTAAACCCAAATATTGAAAACAATTGCACCAAATCAATTTTTTTCAATTAAAGCTCTTGATTGAGGTCCCTTAAGCTTTCTTATTGATCCTTGTGGCGAGTTTTATGTTGATAACTCCCCGATTGTTTAGACCAAAGGGTACAAGGTTTTGAGATACCCCAACAGAATTAATAACTCGAGTAAAAAAAGCTACGAAGTGAGACAAGCATCAACAAGTACAAATGTCCTTTTTTACAAAATAAATGGGACTTAGATCTTTAGCATATGGTCATTACCTAGTTTATACTTAGCAAAAGACACTCCACGCAATAATTTTTTCTTTCTTTCTTTCAACATGCATGGAATCAACATACTTCTAGAAAATATCATTTACCGGCTCGACCATCCCCAAACTTATCTCACAATATGGTTAAGTGAAAGAGAAGAGAATGTAAGATTCATAAAAAATTAAACACAACTCTCGACTTAGTTCTTACCCATTCAAAAAATATATATCCATCATTCAAAAATCTCCACATCTAAATAACAATTAATTGTGACCATTGTGCTCAAATTAATTTGGAATCTCACGTGGACAAGCAATTTTTGAAAAATTTAAACACGAAGAGCATATTTGGTCATAGTTCATGAATCAACAACAATTTTAAATATCAAACCATGCTAAGTCGGCAAAACTATCTAATATGTCAACACAAAATCACAACAATTAAAGCACAATCACCCCCAAACTTAAATCACACATTGTCCTCAATGTGTAAAGAACAAGCTAAAAAAGGAGAGGGGACAAAGAAATTTCCCCAGTTGGATATTTGGTGAAGAGGTACCAATACTCTACTTTGACTTGTGATGCTTTTACACTTGGGCAAGTGACCTTCTTATACACCAATCTACCCCCAAACTTGCTAGGAACCATAGACATATGAGACTTCAAAAATTACCTACAAAAACAATGATAACTAATCAAATAAAAATAAGAAAATGCATAAAATTAAATAAAAAGATATAGAGTTAAAAAATATTGGGTTGCCTCCCAACAAGCATTTTTTTTTATAGTTTTTAGCTCGACTTTGATAATTAAATCACGGGCACCTAAAGAAGGCTTTTGATGTCTTACCCATTTTTCTTATTTTGGCTTTGTTTCACTCTTCATTGAATCTCCAAAACTCAACATTACTCATTTCCATATAATAGGACTTGCATATTCCATCCAATTCAAATTCAACTATGAAAACTTCCACCTCATCGTTAGGTTTAATCACAAAATCAATTTCTTGACAATCAACTAAGTCGGAAGAGTGTAAGTCGATGTTCTCCTCATTGATTGCCATATCTTCGTTTAGTCCCATTGTGATTAAATTTTTACCCATTTTAAGCTTTTCTTCAATAGTTGAACTCTCATTGGGTTGAATTATTGGTCCGCGATCAAACTCCATGTGCAATGACGAGTCTTTCCTATTACCTCCATTGAGTGAATTATACCCCACTTTTGCTTTCCCATATTTGTAATCTATAAAAGGAATGTCGTCTTCAACCAGCCTGGCAATCTCAAGATAATACCTTGCAAGTACCTTTTCATTCGATAAGGGAGGACCATCTCCTACCAGCTTGATGTCCTCATCACAATCGTCTACTACATAATCTTCCGCGAGCATGTAACTATTATCAAAATTATCCGGTGCTTGTTTTCGACATTTCAAACATTGTCTAAACCAAAAAAGTTTGACATTGAGGCATCGGTACATGAATACAAACATTGTCGTGTCAATGCATCGCTTGACAAATTTCACATCTTGAACCTCCAAGCATATTTCCATAGTCAATATAGATATTAGACATTGCAAACACTTTGTTACTTTGTCAAGATTGGAATAATCCAATTATAGCTAAAATTATAAGGAGAGAATACAAATACAAGATAGATTAAAAATACGAGAGTTAGCCAAATATAAAATAAAATAAAAACAAACAAGTAAATAAAAAGTTGTTAAAACTAAAATTAATTAAAGTGGTAATCAACGTAAAAACATTCCTCGACAACGGCGCCAAAAATTGGTTCGCTTGAAAATTATATACCGCAAGTGCACGGGTCGCGTTCAAGTAATAAAGTGCACTTTTTGAGTCCGAATTGTCAATCCCTCGAGGAATGTGTACTTTAGATTACACGACTTTAATCAATTTAATTCTAACAATCAAAAGAAACACACAATTAAACATAAGATATGAAAAACAGTAAATAAACTAAAAATCAACAAAATAAGAAAAAACACAAATACTTGGAAATTTCGAAGGAAAAACGTGATTATGATTCATGGTTTTGCTTAACCGTCGCTTAATTAATTTCTCTACAAGCCAATTAATAAATTACTCATTTACTATGTTAAAACCGATTTTCCAAATTTAGGGTGTGTTTGTGCCACATTATTTTAAGAAGAATGTATTCTGGAATAGTATATTGATGGAGAATATATGGTTGAAAAAGAAAGAAAAGTTATTAATGTTATGAAAAATATTATTTTATTAAAGAATATGTGGTTGAAAATGAGTAGAAGAATGAGAATGAAATTTTTAATAGGTACCAAACAGGAACTTAGTTAATTACCTCTCTCGAGCGAAATTAATCATAATTGATTGTTTAACCTACTATATCTCTATATCGATTAAAATCAAACAATTGCATTAATCTCTGTGAAAATAGTTCATTTGGTCACCTAGAGCTAATGGTATATCTCTATCCACTAAACAAACATAGAGTTTCTACTATTTGGTCTAAAATGCACAATCTTTTCTCGAACAATGTACAAATCACTAAACACAATATCTATTGGTCATATAAATGAAAATGCATGAAATACAATAGTAGAAACACATGAAAATAAATAACATAACATTAAAGAGCAAATATTAAGATTAATTAAAAGTTAGGTTAAACTAATACCACAAATTTCAACACAATCAATTAGCCAATTTTATACATTTGGTAACAAATGAGAATATACAAAATATTCATTATAAAAATGAAAAAATAAATGAGAAAATACAAAGTATAGGTAAAACTCCTTTTTTGAAGAAGAAAAAATAAAAATAAAAACCAGCCAGAAGGAAGAAGAAGCTGTTGCGTCCATGGGTTTCATTTAAAAGAAAACTTATTCAGAATTTGCAGCTTGGTCCCCAGAGTTTCAAACAATTGACAAAAAGGTCCAATACTTCTAAAGGTAGCGCAAAGGTCCCCAAATTTGATAAAGGTGCGCCTCGGCGCCCACGTCTCTGTCCAAAAACCAATTTATTGGTTTTAAGTTTGCAACCAAGTCCCTAGTTGATTGCACACCAAGTCCCTCAATTATGATTTTGTACAATTTGATCCTCGAGTTTTGAGTTTTCTTTCAATTTTGCCCTCCATAAATTGCATCACAATGTCCTCCAGCTTTTTTGTTTGTTCACTTTGATCTCCAGCTTCACAATTGTTGTACACTTTTAGTCATTTTTCCTCAGGTTGTCTTGTTTTCTTTCTTTTGGATGATTTTTACTTACAAAAGCAATAATTACATAATTGTGAGTAGAAATTCGCTCATTTTTATCAATAATGAGTATATTTAAGTATTAAATAAGTGTACAAAAACATTCTTATCAATACACATCTCCCATCACTCATTTAACATTAAACACGCTTAGAGACGGATTTAGAGAGGGACTGGGTCAGGCTACAACCCATCACTCATTAACATTCAACACGCTCAGAGACGGATTTAAGGGGACAGCCCGACCCTTTTTTTTAGTGTAAAAAAAAAAACCTTGTAAAAATAATTATGTGTAAATTTATTTTTTCTACATTTTAGCCTATCCTGTAATTCGGTCCTAAATCCGTCTCTGAACACGCTAACATTACTTTCAAAATAATGAATTTCATGCACTCGACAGTTACAAGACTAAAGTTTTAAAGAAAAGTGATGAGGCTCCAAAAGTCCAATTTTGATTTTTATTAAAGGAAAGAATGCTAAACGTGTCAAAAGAATTGATTGAAACATTTACCGAATTTGAAATTAAAAAAACGGTACATTCACCCGTGTAAATAAATTAATTGAAAATGATTTGGTCGATATATTTAACTAAAGCATTGGTAACATTAAGTTCTCGTTCGATGTAATACAAATCATAATTATAGTAAATTTTGATAAAACTTGATGAAATGTGCGGTTGAAAAATTGTTGACTTCATGAAATATATGACTAAAATTAACTATTAACTCGAGACAAACGGGAGCTAAGTATCAAATGATGCAATCGATATTTAGCCATTTTTTATTTTGCTAAAATTTAAAATCAGATTTGTAATAGAACTTAATAAAAGCTAATAAAAGTTATATATCATATAAAACGTGTGATTGAGAATGAAAATTTAAAAAATAAGGACCAAATGGGAGTGCACACCAAATTTTGCATATAAGTTTGTCCGGGAGAGATTTTTTAGAAAGAAAATAATTTTTTTGGAGAAAGTATTGCCAAGAAATTAAAAAAAAAAAATTATGAATCTAATACAAAATATTTAGTTGAAAATAATTCTAAGTCTCTGTTTGATAATTGATGGCCATTATAAAAAGAAATTTGACAAAAAAAATTGATGTTTTGAATAATTATTTTTTGGAGAATATGTGCTTAAAAAGTAGAAAAAATTAAATTTACGTGTAAAATATTTTATTATATAAATATGTAGCTAAAATTAATTATGAAAAATAATAAGTTTTGAAATATATAGAATAGCTAAAATTTATGTTTTATTTATTAAATAAAAAAGAAAACACAATTGAGCCTCTATTTGACGTACATTTTCTCAAAATATATTATTTCGTAACTCATTTTCAACCACATTTTTTAATAAAATAATATTTTTCATTGTATCAATAACATTTTTTTACTTTTTAACTACATATTTCCAATCATATTACTTTTAAAATACATTATTTTCTCAATAATATCCATCAAATACACCTGAAATAGCGTCGTTGTAGGTCTTGAAGCCATAGAAGCGCAAGTTTAACATGAAATTGTCAACCTCAAAAGGTTATAAATTGCTGCACGCTTGCCACGTGACGTGTCCTTCAACTATAATTTACTTTTCAGGAAAAATTCAACTCTCCCCCTCAAACTATAGTGAATTTACACGCTGCACCTCAAACTTTAGTGACTATTATTTAAAGACCATGTACCGCTTAGGACGGATCATTTCTAAAATAAAACGATAATGACCATAAAAAAAGAGATGCAAAATAAAAAAAATATAAAAGTTTCTTCTTTATTTACATCTCAAAAGTTTTATTATCGATAATGGATTCATTTACGGTATTACGTTATCAATTAACATCTTCAAAATAAGTCATTATCTAATTTTATAATCAATTTTTGAGATATTATAATTTTAGAATCTTAGTGGTGTAATTAATAAGCCAATGAGGCATTATGCAAATGAGTAATAGTAATTTAAGGGTAAAAATATAAATGGGGATTTTGCATAGCATAGATGTCTCTACAATATCAATTGACACAAAATTGTCACTTTCTGAAAAGGTGCTAAAAAAAGGTCTCTTTTTTTGGTGCAAATTGTCCTAATTACCATCTAGAAACCTTTTTGCATGCATTCACTGCTCAATTAATGCTTGGATTTGATGTTTAGCTTGTTAATCTAAAAAAAAAAAAACTATTTTGTATCCCACCATACACCATAAAATGCGCTCTCTCCAATTGCTAACTATTAAGATTGACAGTTCAAATGTCAATCTCGATATTTTGTAATTGTGAAATAGATATTGTAACTTTTCGTCTAACCAGTATACAATTGTTTGGTAGAATTTGTTTCTAGGTGCCTCGAGTATGCATGTAAAGTCTCATATATTAAATTTCGTGCAGAATGCTTACGATTTCATTTGCTTAATTTCATGTATAAGTGATACTTTTAAATTTATCGTGTCACATGGGGGACAATATGTGTACATAGATAATGAATGGAAGTGGAGAGGGAATTCAACCACTTCAATCGTAGTTCTAAACACTACAACAAAAACTGCCTACGGCAACGTTCAAAAAACGTTGCCGTAGGCCTACGGTAACGTTTGGACGTGTGTTGCAAATCAAGGTGTTGTCGTAGAGTGGAGAGATACGGCAACGTTTTTTTAGCGTTGCCAAAAGTCTACGGCAACGTTTGCCAAACGTTGCCGTAGATAGCTACGGCAACGTTTGCCAAACGTTGCGAAAGATGGTTTTTGCAACACTCAATACTAACTTTTCGCAACAGTCCATTAACGTTGCTAAAAGTCTAACTTTTTGCAACACTCAATAAACGTTGCTAAAGGTGCCAACCGCAACATTTTTTTAAAAAACGTTGCCAAAACTCATTTATTAATACCAATGGCAACATTCACTTACTAAAATGTTGCCAAAAGTCCCTTTTAGCAACATTTATCACCAAATGTTGTCTTTTATGTGTTGCGAAAGACCCTTTTTGTTGTAGTGAAATAATATTGCTTTAGCAGGACTGTCCTACGATTGATGGAGAAACTTCGAATTCCTGTCACGTAATGTTCAAGTTTGTTTTAATGATTTACATGATTTTATTTTTTTTATATAAAATTACAATGATGACATTCATTATATGTGTAATACTTTTTTGGTCGTGATTTAATCTTTGATTTGTTGTATTATTCTTACATTAGTTATTGATCATTTGTAGTTGTAATCAATTACCGTGTATGAATCACCAACTTCATTCAATTTTATTCATTGGATTTAATCCAAAAAAAAAAAATTAACAGTTACACAATATGGGTAAACTCAACCATCAATTTCATTATCAGTGGATTCAGGACAACATAGATGCAATTCACACAAGGCAATTGAATTAATTACAAAAATTTAACTGGAGTTACTATGTTAAATATAGCTAAACTCGACCACCATTACAATAGACAAATAATAACAATTACATAATCGAGTTAAATACCCGACATAAACAAGTTTGGCATTGTACCATAATTTTCGACAAACAAAAGCCATCAAGAATTTCAGAACATGACTATCAAGATTGACAATTTATCACGACATCATGGTTTCAATAAAAACTACATGTGAACTCTCTATATGCTAACGTAACAAGAATTTAGATTAAAGATAACCTAAAAACAATAACATATTTTAAAATAAACAAAATTGTCAAAACCATAGCACCAACACTAAACAAGAGTGCACTAGATTTCCTTACATTCCTGCTTTCAAGTGCAGCCTATATGTAATTCACTAAACAAGAACGCACGAATTTCTTCACCTATTTTCACTTTTTTTATTAGTAAAGCACAAATGCTATTAAACATTAAGTAATCCAAGTTACAAATCTAATTCAAAAAATAGGAACACCAAAAAAATGGCAAAAATAAAGGAACAATTCTAGATTTTCAAAAAACCAAAAAAAAAAAAAAAAATACCCAATATTACATGGAAAATGCTTGAAAATCTCAATTTTTCAAAAATAAGAATATGGTCACTCATGCAATCGAAACCCTAGATATGAATTTTTTTTTTCTTCAACTTCAAATCACAACCAACCATAACACAAACAAAGCATAAATTATTCAAAACACTTAAAACTAAAAGAGAAATAGAAGGTTTGATTCGTCGACGCATGTGAAAGTGTTCGGTCCTTCTTCTTTAGTCACGTAGAATTTACAGCTACCAACTACCAAGAACTCATTTTTTTTATAAAAAAAATAATATCATAAAAACAGTAAGAGCAAAGAATTTTATTGTCCGGGATTTTTCCATTTCTTAAATCCCACAACAATGTAGGAATTCAGAGATGGAATTTTGGATTATTTTTTGTGGGAATTAAGAAAATGATTCAAGAATCAAGAAATGAGATAGAGAAAGTATAGTAGGAACGTAGGTTTGCTTTGGATTTAAAAAGTGGGGAGTGGGGTGAGGGTAGGTGGATGGGTGGATTTGGTGTGATATATATATTTTTTTTTTCACTTTTTTTATACTATTTTTCATTTGGTCAAATTAACTTTAATTAAGGAGACTCAATGTATTTAAATTTTTTAGAAGGGCAAAAAAAGTCATAAAATGACAATTTTGTCAAAATTATTAAAAGGTGACATTTTCGTAAATGATTATGCTAGAATATATCAAGGAAATAAGTAACTTTTATAAAATCATTTATGAGATTTAATGGTCGTACATGAAAATTAGTACAAAATTGGAGTGAAAAAAACAACCAACCTAACAAGATAGTGTTAAAAAGGAGATGAAAATTTGTACATTTTGTCCCCACTATTTACTAATTTTAACAAATATATCCTCAATATTTTTAGCGTAATTCATTCCAAACCTTTCAATATATATAAAAATTCATATTTTTCTTCCTTTTGGCTAGTAAATGACGATTTTGACCTCCTCTAATAAACACAAAAGAAAATAGTAAGACGACAAAAAATAAGGAAATTGTCTAAATAAGCGGATCACTGTCACACCCTACGACCATCCACTGTTGTCGTCTCTTACTCTTGCCATAAGCGCTAATTGGTTTTCTGGTGTAATTACACCTCTGCATGTATAAATGCTTCCCAGTGCTCGAAAAATTCTTTCTTTCGTGATCTATTATTATTATTATTATTCTTCTTCTAAAGAGATGGGTTCAGTTTGGGTACACTATCGTTCTCTTTCACTTTTATCCATTTTTATGAGTAATGAGTTTCTTTTGCATATTTGTATTTTTGGTAAAGTGACTTTGGACGGATAACGGCCCGACTTCTATGCCCACGTACTTTCCATTTTGGGAGAGTCTAAGCACATCTTACCTCTCACAAATAGCTGTTGCGTCCTAAGATTCGAACACATGACCTTATTTTAAGAGAGATTTAAGTTGAATCACGGTAATAATTGGGTAAAATGTCCAATTGGTACAAGGATTCAATTTAAGTTTCTTTTAAGAAGAGGTTATGTGTTCAAATATTGGAAAATCGACAAAATACGTGACGGGTAAGATGAATTTAAGCTCTCCCAAAGCAAATAGTACGTAAGAGAACAGTCGAGCACGAGGTCTAAGTCGCTTCAAGAAATTCTTATTTTTTGTAATGACCCAACATTTATGTTCAAACTATTAACTTACGTATCGTTCTCTCTGAGAAAGTCTAAACCCATATTACCTCTTATAGTTTTTTGACATGTCTTTAAAATTCGAACACATGACCTCCCCTTAAAAGAGATTTAGTTGAATCCTAATACCAATTGGACAGTTTATTCAATTGATACTAGAATTCAATTTAAGTCTTCTTAAAGGAATGTCATGGTTCGAATCCCCCTTTAAGTGACAGAAATCCATGATGAGTAAGATAGGTTCAAACTCTCCCGATTTGGGCACAGAGGTTGGGTGGGTCGCTACAAAAAATGAGGATTTTTGTAACGACCAAGTCACGTGCCTAACCATTAATTTACATATTGTTTACTTTAGGAGAGTTTGAGCTCATCTTATTCTTTACAGATTTTTATCACATCCTCAAAACTCAATTTAAGTTAATTCTTAAAGGAAAGGGGGTTTGAATCTTAAGAACGCAATAAAAACCTATGAGGGAGTAAGATGAGCTCAAACTTTTCCAAAACGAATAGTACGTAAATTAATGGTTAGGCACAATCCAAGGTCGAAAAGATTGAAAAAAAATCAATCAGTCATAACCATTGATGAAGGATTCCTCGAAAAGTTAAGAATTACTAATCTTTTTAGAAATCGTATGGTCGGTTAGCCAAACTAATATTTTACAGAAAGCCGACGAGAAATTTCTTTAATAACTAGTCGTTTTGATCTATATCAAAGAAAGATCTGACTATTGGAATAATGATTTCCATTTCAATTTAATACATTTCGGACAGAAAAAAATACAAAAATAACATGGAAGCAAAACTAGATTTATTCCTGAAACGCCATTGGGCTAAGTCTCTATATAGAGCGGGCTCACTCACACATTTATTTAGGGTGTGTTTGATAATACCACTTCTTCATGAAAAATGGAATTTCTTTTCCTTTTCCTTGCAAATGTCCTGTTTGACGGCCACCTTTTGCCCTCGAATTTGTGCCAAAAATTTTCCGCTCACACGCCTAATTCTTGATGTGAAAGGAAAGGGTTTTCCCACCATTTAGGTGGGAAAACAAATTTTGAGATCTGTCTCTCATTCTCTCTCTATTTCTTTTTTTAAGCGATGGAAACAAATTTCATAACCAAGTGTAAAAAAAAATTTCACTTTTATGGACAATTTTGATGCAAACGAAGGTCAAACGAACACTAAACTTTGATGAAAAAAGTGATTTTTTAGGAAACATTTTTTTTTAATTTTTTGGTAATGAAAACAAATTTTATAACCAAGTGTGGAAAAAATTATCACTTCAATGGACAATTTTGAAGCAAACGAAGGCCAAACGAACGCAAAATTTAAAAATTTTCTGGGTGGAAAATTATACGTATCAAACTCACTTAATTAACAATTCCCTACAAAATAATTTCTAGGCAAATATTTTCCCTGAAATTCATTTTTTTTCCACCTATTTTTGACAATTGCAATCAAACGGACCCTTATAGTTCGGTGTGAGATCAGCTAAGTCGTTACAAACGGGTTTATGCATTTGAGCTTGGTTGGGAAAGGTTGGTTTTTCTAATTTTATTTTTTTGTTAATGGGTATTTAATTATTTTAAGGGTAGTTGTTTGTAATTTTGAAAAGTCATGGGACCATATTTGCATTTGTTTTCTTATTTTTGTTGTCTTATTGCTTTATTTTATGTTTATTTAGGAAATGTTTGATTCTCATTGATTGGGGAAATAAATTAGGCTTCATTTGATACGCATAATTTTCCATGGTATTCAGTATGATTATTATTTTTTTCAATTTTTTTATTTTTTATTTTTGACAATTGAACAAATTCTAAACCCAATAGTAGAAAACATTATCAGTTTAATGAACAATTTTTAGAAAAAACGAAATTAAACGAACTCCAAACTTTCAACATTTTTCATAGAAAATTATATCAATCAAACATAATTAATTACAATTCTCAATAAAACAATTTCTAAAAAAATCTTTTTCCTATAAAACATTTTCTTTCCACCAATTTTCCACCTTGCAATCAAACAGATTCTTAGATTTGAATAATATGTTTAGGAAAATGTGTAGTTGAAAAGTAGGGATTTTTTTTTTTTTTTTTTTGTAGAATATTTTATTATCAACATTTTCTTACGTCTTGGCATTAGCTTAAGTATCTGTGGCAAAGTTTAAATCGTAATCTAAGTTAATCAAACATACTTTTTATATATACATTTTGTAGGATTCATATTATCAACTTATTATTTATCTATTTTATAGGACTTATAGTTTAAATTCACTTATATTTAAATTTAAACACTTCCAAACAGAAATACTCTAAAATACGAAATAAAACCTAGTTTTATAAAGTTAAACATGTGAGGTTACATGACGATTTAATAGAAATTGGACACTTTTTGTCTTTGTAGATCGATTCTAAACATTTGTGAGCAACTTTCTCTTTTTTAAAGGTCAAAGACCAATTTGATAATAAACAATAGTTTGGACACCAATAGTGCAATTGTTCCCAAAATAAAGTACCAATTTTCATTCCACTCTCTAGGAAAAAAAATAATCCATTCGTTACGTCTCTCTCTAAAACAGCTTTTTTCTTCGTCTCTCTAAAACATATGTAACCGTCTGCTCTGATGTGAATTGAAAAAAAAAAAAAAGTGGAGCAATTTTAAATTATAGGGATATATACAAGAATTGGAAAAAGTGGACCTGTTTAACATAAAATTAATGGAATCCGTCTGCTCGTCCGGCGGTGGGTCGTCGGACTCGGCCTTGGACTTTGCATTCGCGTTCAATGATGTCAACTTTTCGGATCGAATTCTCCGGATCGAGATGCTACCTGACTCGCCCGGTTCAAAGCCCGACCCGGATATCAGCCTCTCCGGTTGGGCACGAAACCGCAAGCGCCGACGGAATGAACATCTTAATACAGCTAATGGTACAAAATTTTATTTCCGTTGTTAAATGTATAGTTTAATTATTTTTGCGTTTAATTTTTTAACGAGGGAGATTTTGATGGTGTTCAATTTTGGATGTGAATCTTTGGAAATGGTGTTGGGGGTCTTTAGTGTTTATAGGTTTTGGGGGTTTTTGTTTTATGGTTGTGGATTAGGAGTTTTCTGAATTTCTTCCTAGAAAAGATTTTTTTGGGAATCGTTGATTTCATTATAATTGTATTTGTTCTTCTTGGAAGAAATGTTGAGTGAACAAGATTTTGTTTGTAAGCCCTGGAACTTAATGCGCTTCCTTTTTTATTTTTTGTTAATTGTTGTTAATTGTTTCTCATGAAGAATTCAAGATTTAGAATTAGGGCTTGGCCTGCAAGTTACATGTGAAAATGGCATGTCAAATTTGTTGTTTTTCAGCATTATGGGAATGGAGGTGGCTGTGTACCAAAATTGGAAATTTCCATTGTCTCACGAATTTTTTGCGTGGCCTGGCAACTAAAGATTAACAGTTATTGGCTGAAAGAGGAGCATTATGCTTCTGAATTCTAGAATATATTGGTGTTCAAAATTGATGGTCAATCAAATTCTCTCTAAAACAGCTTTTTTCTTCTGAAGTTGGTTGTCTTCGAACATCTTCATAACTCCTTTTTGTATTGACTCCAGCATCCTTGCCCCCTCTGGTTTTCTTACAAGGATTGCAAGCATGTATTTAGCTCCATATATTGGATTCTCCTTTCCCTTTGAGTTTTTATCACTACTAGTTCCGTATCGTTCTATATACGACTCCCTGCTTGTACTTATTCCCACATGTTACTAGGTTCCCCTTTTCATTTTCACAGCAATCCAGTTAAGATACTACATTTTGATGATGTCTTATACAAAATTGAACTGACAGTTGTCAAGCTCATGGAAACAGAGTTTAAGATTAACATGAGGATATGGAATGGATCGCTTAAAATGGATCATTGATGCACAGATCATGTTATCAAGTGTTGTTATTTTTTTTCTTTTCTTTCTCCTCAATCCCACATCGCTTAATAACAGGTCTTGATTTATTTTTCTTCATAAAATCTATTGACTCCCCCTTCGTTTTAAATGGATTTAATTTATCCCATTTCCCGAGGACTGAGAGGAATTCTGATTTCTTTTGCTTATGTGACCGGGTTATGTATAGTTGCTAAGTTATAACAACAGAGGTGGGGGGCCAAATACAGGTTTATAGTAAACCTAATCGATTTATTTTAGGTCTTCTGTCTGGTAGTGGGAATTTCTTATGCCTGCTTCACGCATACACAATTTTGCCAATTGCTTATTTGTTTAGAGGCCGCCCATGTCTTTTAACTGTTCTTACAAAGTGGCATGGATGATTGCAACTCTTTCCTTTTGTACAAAATATGAAGTTGCTGAGTTTATCCATTGCTTTATTGAACTGAGCTGCAGATGTGACCATGCAACGAGAAGAGCAGATTTTAAATTGTAGTATGCCTGATATGGAAGATGGTTATGGAAATCAAGAAGAGGAGATTGTGGCAATGATTGAAGAAACACCTGCAGTTTTGGAATTGGCTACAAATCAAGTTGGTATGAACACCAATATATTCTAGCTCTAATCCTCTTAAAGAATTTGATTGACCATCAATTTTGAAAATTTCCATAATTTTTCAAGAATCTATAAATGGCTCTCTAAATTATCGTAGTTGATGTCTATAACTCCTTGGCCTCCATATTTCACTAAATTTTGGAAACCATGATAATCTATTTAGAAGTAACCATGATAAATTTTGTTCAACATCTTAAAAAAAACTAATGGGATATTTGTGCAGACGATGAAGTAACTCGGCCCAATGAAACGTCCTCTAGTATGGACTGTTCACCTGTTCAAGTGAAGACGATACACATTAGTTCTCCAATTCTAGCAGCAAAGAGTCCGTTCTTTTATAAGGTAAGTTATGTTTAATATGGTTGTCTTGTCTCTCTGTTTCCACTTCTCTGATGTGGATTTTCCAATGTTTTTTCTCTTCTCTTCTATAGTTGTTCTCCAAAGGCGTGAACGAGTCAGAGCAGCGACTTGTAACCATACAAATCCATGCCTCAGGTAAATGTAGATACATATACTTGGTGCTTATTTTCTGTTAAAAATGATTAGATTGTATTAGGATTAATTGCAGATTATACTTGCCTATTTTTTTTCATCTTTCAGTAGAGGTGTTGAAACTGAAAATTATCTTTTTGGATGAAATAAGTTTTCTTTTGGTTGTTTTTTACAAGCCATGAAACACTTGTCGAATCTGATCTTTGTATAGGGTCTGTGTACATGAGCAAGCCTCAATTGCTCTGTTAAAATATCTCTTATATCTTGAAATGAAAAGATAGTTTTTGTCAGTTTCTCGTCATGAATCTGTTTTTAGATACCTGTTTAAATGAATTAATTGAACTCACCATGGCTTGTCTCCCCACTATTGTGAGCAGAAGAAGCTGCCCTCATGGATCTACTGAACTTTATGTACAGTAATTCTCTACCAAGAACCACACCTTCAGATTTGCTGGATGTTTTAATGGCTGCCGACAAATTTGAAGTTGCTTCATGTATGAGATACTGCAGCCGGTTATTACGGAACTTACCAATGACTTGTGAATCAGCCTTGCTCTACTTGGATCTTCCTTCTACCATTTCAATGGGTGATACGGTTCAGCCACTTACAGATGCAGCCAAGAAGTTCCTTGCCACGCGTTTCAAGGATATAAGCAAGTAAGGATTACAGACTATTTCACCCATGTATCTAGAAAAATTCTATGCATTTATATTTGACTCGCCATTTAATTTGCAATCCATTATGTTAACTGCTATAAACTGTTTTCTTCTTTGCCAGGTTTCAAGAAGAGGTACTTAGATTGCCTTTAGCTGGCATTACTGCTGTTCTGTCCAGCGACAATCTTCAGGTAGCATCAGAGGATGCTGTTTATGATTTTGTGCTGAAGTGGGCCCGAACACATTACTCAAAGTTGGAGGAACGTCGAGAAATATTAAGCACACATCTCGTTCGCTTCATCCGTTTCCCATGCATGAGTTGCAGAAAGTTGAAGAAAGTCTTGGGATGCAATGACTTTGATCCTGAAATCGCCTCCAAGGTTGTACTTGATGCTCTCTTTTTCAAGGCTGAAGCACCATATCGACAGCGTTCTCTCGTGGCAGAGGAGGCCAACACTTCCTCCCGTCGTTTTGTGGAGCGTGCATACAAATATCGACCAGTCAAGGTCGTCGAATTTGAATCGCCTCGTCTGCAGTGCATTGTTTATCTGGATCTGACACAGGGCGAGTGCACTCAACTCTTCCCAGCTGGTCGAGTCTATTCACAGGCTTTTCACTTGGGCGGGCAAGGATTTTTCCTATCGGCCCATTGCAACATGGACCAACAGAGTTCTTTCCACTGTTTTGGGCTGTTTTTAGGTATGCAAGAGAAGGGGTCAGTAGCCTTTGCTGTTGACTACGAGTTTGCATCAAGAACAAAACCATCCGAGGAGTTTGTGAGCAAGTACAAAGGAAACTACACCTTCACCGGAGGAAAGGCGGTTGGCTACAGGAACCTGTTTAGTGTCCCATGGTCTGCATTTATGGACGATGACAGCTCTTACTTCATCAATGGGATTCTCCATCTCAGGGCCGAGCTTACGATTAAGCAATGAGTTGGCAATAGGACATGTAAGAAAGTAGATCAACTGATACTTTACATATGTAAGTTCAATCCAAAATGTTGAATGTAATCCGACAAAGTGTTTTTGAAATGGTTCTACTGTTGTAGGAGCTATTATGTATATAAGTTCTCTTTCATTAACTTCCGAATTTCCTCCATCTTTGAGAAGTGATAGGAAAAGTATCAAGTCTATTAATTCATTACTAAAGTGTTAAAAGAAAAAAATGAAGTTGAAATATTGTTGGTTATACCGACTTCTCCCATATTTATTCTCCCTCGAAAGGGATATATGATCCTTTCGCTGTTATTATGGGCATCTTTGCTATGGGCAAAATAGATGTTTCACAAAAAAAAAAAAGAGAGCTATAAGGTCACGCATAACAGTGAACATAAGTCTCTCACTTGAGTTTCTGAGTAATACTATTCATCTCCACTGAGGTTACAAACACAATCTAGGTGGCGTTAATGTGGTATTAAATAATTGGTGAAATTAAATAAGTCATTTGATTTCACCTTTCATTTAACATATCATTTAGAGTCACATAAACTGTGTTTGTAAACACACTGGGGATGTATAACATTACTCTTCTGAGATAATGAGTCCAAGTGAAAACTTTATTTTTTAAGCGCATATTTAAAGGTGTGTCAGATTGAATTGTTGAAAATTTATGAAATTTTAAACTTTATAAAACTAGAAAACCTAATTTACTTAATTGTCAAGACTCTCCATGTCAAATCACCAAGAAAATTACTAAATGCGAATATACCTTTTTTCTTTAGAAATGATTCTTTAATACCAGATATTTAATCTTGATTATTGGCTCTTTGGTTCTTGAGTTCTTGATCTTGATTTTGGCTTATTGTTCCATAATATTGATTTTCTTATTTTTCAATTTAATTGCTCCAATACTTCTTCTTTGATTGTAATTTTTTATTGTGGGTTTTGGATCTTTCTTTTTAATATGCTTTTTCTTGTATTTTTATATTGATGGGATTATACAAATAATGATAATCACATATAAATTAAGGACCATAACCTTATTTATATTTTCATATATAGTTGATTCATCGTTAAATACAACCATAATGGATTCGATTTCTTCACATAATTCGGCTCACACTTTATTGAGATTCCCTAAGCTCAACAATTTAATTCTTTATTAGATCATTTTAATTGGACTCAACTTTAAGATAATCTTATATATAATTAATTACATAGTGGCCAAATTAATAGATCGAGTGTAGATGTGTAGCATGAAAATTACATGCAATGTGATCCAAACATTTCTATTTCCAATTGGTCATATCTTATTCTTTAATGAGATCAATCATAAATTTTAATTAGAGTGGAATTGAATTGAATACTTTATTTCTGAAATAAATCGAATATCCATGGATAAAAAATACGTGTCTAAAACAAACAACATTCGAATACAAACTCTCACTAAACTGACATATCATCAAAATATGCAACACCGTATGAACAGTAGGCTCAAGAAATTAGTAAATGGATCCACAATTATGAAGTTTGTCCTAATATACTTTATAGAAACTTGACTACCCTGAATTCTTTCATTAATAACTAGAAACTTGATGTCTATAAATTTTGACATCGTCAAGCTCCCGTTCGAATACAATACTGCAATTGTCACGAAATAACTTAAGTGGCCTTTCAATTCAACTCAAAATGTGCAGCCTAGTAACAAAATTATGCATTCACATTCCATGATCAGAATCAGAATATCCAATTATTTTCAATTGGTCTGATTTTTTGTATGTGATCATGTAATCATTAGTTCTCTGTATATTTCGAATAATCTAATTGGCCACTTTCCAAATATTCATCCCAAAGTTACTTAAATATCTGCCTAGTATTCAAACAATGAATGTCATGTCCAGATGTATGTAAACCTTAGCATACATTAAACTCCCAATTGCTGAAATATAGATAATTTTTTGTATTTCCTTTCTTTAAGCTTATCATTGGGGGCATTGATTAAAACT
Organism: Fraxinus excelsior; assembly: GCA_019097785.1. Classification (NCBI taxonomy): domain Eukaryota; kingdom Viridiplantae; phylum Streptophyta; class Magnoliopsida; order Lamiales; family Oleaceae; genus Fraxinus; species Fraxinus excelsior. Next base: position 25,312,077 of record CM032640.1, on the reverse strand, counting down.
AAAGTTGTCTCTCTTATCAATAAGGGTATCAACTAATTTACATTCATGCACCCTAAATCTCTTAAGAATATTATCAATATAACTGCTTTGTGATAATCGAAAAATACCCCGAGAACGATTCCGGCGTATCTGTATTCCTGAAACAAAAGAGGTATCACCAAAATCTTTTATTTCAAAATTTCATGATAAAAATTTCTTGATTTCATGCAATAAGCATCTATCATTTAAGACAAATAGTATGCAATTGACATATAATATCAAAAAATATAATTACTCCCATTGAACTTGTGATATACACAATTATCAACTGAATTCATCTCAAAACCAAATAAAATAATTATTTGATGAAATTTGTGATACCATTGATGGGAAACTTGCTTAAGCTTATAGATATATTTTTTTTATTTTGTAAACCATTTGACGTAGTTTGAAATCAAAATATGTCACAAATATCATAATAGTCCTCAAAAAGAGTCTTTCATAGAAACCGAAGAGAAAATTTATTTATTGGCAATGCCTTCCTTTTAAATAAAGTTATTTACAACAAGACGAACATTATATCTCTCCGTATTACCCTTCGAATCCCTCTTGGTTTTAAATATCCATTTACAATCAATGAATTTCGCACCTTCAGGTAATGAGATGAGTTCTCAAATGTCATTGTCTTTCATGGACTTTATCTCTTTCATGGCATCAATCTACTCTTGATAATTATTCATTTGCATAGCTTGATGAAAGTTGATTGATCAGGTTTTCTTCTGTTAATCAAATGTCATCATTATTTTCTTGGAGAAACACTATAAAATCATCCAGAGTTGTCTCTTTTTTTTTTTTTATTCCAGTGAATTTCCTTAATGATATTTATTTTTGAAGTTGTTGACTTTATTTTTCTGGAACAATCTTTTAATTATGTGTACATGATTTTGTAATATTGTCTTAATCCGAAATTACATTTTGGACAAGATGTGGAGCAAGCATTGTCAATTGCAACATAAGAGATATATACATATCATTTTTCAAAGACAAAATCTTTATCCTTAAAACTTTATCTCCCCTTACAAATTCTACATCATCAAGGAATCGGACATTTCTCGTTTCGAAAAACTTACTTAATAGTGGGATCTTTAAAAAGTTTATAACCCCTTAATAATCACTTTATTTGAAACTTTATTGAGAATTTAAGCTACAGTCATTAGTTCTTCTTCATAGAGAGATTCTGGCAAACTGAAATGACTAATTATACTCTTTATCGTATCCTTAACTATTCCGTTTCGTCTCTCGATAACACCAATCATCCGGTGGTTCCTGACTTGGTGTAATGTGGGACGATTCCACATTACTCTAGGAATTTCAGCAAAAGGCCCCGGATATCGTTCTCTTGATCCATCATATCTGTCATAGTATTCATCACTATGGTAAAATCTGACTTGTTTAATTCTTTTACTGAGTTGATTTTCAACATCAGTCTTATAAGCCTTGAACTTGTCCAGTGATTGGGATTCCTTATGAATCAGATACATGTAGACATAATGAGAGAAAATCATTTATGAACGTAATAAATGACTGTTGACCATTATAAGAAACCGAATGGAATTACCCACAGATATTTGTATGAATTAGTTATAAGACAACCGAAGTTCTATTAGCATCTAATTTCCTTATATTTATTTGTTTCCCCTTAATGTAATTAACACAAACACTAAAGTCCATAAAATCGGGGCAATCAAGATTTCCTTCTAACACAAGTTATTCATTTCTCTTTTGAGAGATGTGGTCTGATCGCTTTTGTTATAATGAAGTGAAATTCTTATTGGTTAATTTATGTTTAATATTACTTGAATCCACATGCAAGGTTTCTCTACAAGAGACAATCATATTGAGTAAATATAGGTTATCATAATTGGATAGACAACTGATACCCACAATATTTAATTTAAGAAAAAGATTAAACCGACTATTTGTTGACCTATGGTTGACTTCTCGTTTTGATTATCACAAACAATTTATGTTTGTTACTAACAAATTGATTTCAAGTGTCTATAGTGATTATTACACATGAATAAAATTGATGACACGAAGTTTGAGGCCAAATAATGTGCATACGATGATCAATCAATTGAGGCTATGAAGAATGATGTGACAAAACCCGCGAAAAGATGCCTAAACGAAAATCGAAACTAAAGTCGAAGTACCGTCAAGATATTCAAAACAAAGTACTTAGACTTTTCACAATCATATGTAAAGGTAAAATATTTCAATATTTGGTGATGAATCGTGACGAGCTCAAAGTTTTGAATTTACGATCAAAAAATCACGACAAAATGTTTTACTCGAAAAATATGTTTTTAAAGGTAAAAATTGAACATGTATTATCTAAATATAACAGATACCTTGAAAAATATTTTAAAACGTCCCTAGAATACTTACATTTGATAAAAATAAAAAACGAGGACGTTCCGAGCAAAAAATGATGTACCGGACGTCCGGTATCACAGGTTTTGGCTCCAACGGTCATTTTTCTAACGTTCTAGTTTTTTGACAAAAAAATAATGGATATTTGACCGTCGGGTATCTACCGGACATCTGGTAAGGTGCGACCGGTAAGGAAGAGTTTTTTTACCCTTTAAGTGTTATAAATACCTCATTCTTTCCTCACTTTAACAACTTTTCTTGAGTATTAAAGAGAGACTTTTATTGATCACAACCACTTTATTCTCTATCATTAAGAAGATCAAAAAGCATTAAAATTTTTGAAAAACTTTTGAGCGATTAACTTTGTGAAAATCTTTGGTTCTTCAAGAAATTTTTCGTTTCAACACTTTGAGCTACACTCATTCTTATCTTTTGAAATGTTTGCCTATTCTCTTCTTGTTATCAACCTTGATTCTATCATTCAATAAGAAGACAAGATTTCACTTGTAAATTCATTTTGAATTGTGAGCCGTGTTGAGGTCCCGAAAAGCTCAACATTATAAAAGGATTGGTGCTCCTTAGTTGTAAGTCACCGAAGCGTTGTAAAGGGTCGGATTGCACCACAAGTCAATCAACATAGTGAAAAATGTCTTGCTCATGATGGAGAGCTTGGTAACGGGGGACGTAGATCATTGCGTTGGATCGAACCTCCATATTATATCGTTTGCACTCTCTAACATTTTTACTCAACGTCTTACCTTGTACAAGCTTATATCATTTCATCTACGTGCTTATTTGTGTTTAATTGATTTGTTTATCATTTATGTAATCATTAGATTAAAATCTTGAGTAGTTAACGAAAAAGTTTTAAAAAAAAATCAATTCACCCCCTTTCCTCTTGGTTAGTCTATCTGGGGCTTTCAATTGGTATCAGAGCTTGGTACTCACTTCTTTAAAATTTCACAATCTTAAGTTATGGCTAACGTTGGTTTTCAAAATCTCGAGAGGCATTCTACTAACCGACATCCCTTCTTTGATGGTACACATTATAATTATTAGAAAGCTAAAATGATTATTTATATTCAATCTATTGATTATAACATTTGGGAAATTATTGAATATGGTCCATATGTGCTTACAAAGACTATTAAAATTGATGATAAACCCGATCAATGTATTCCGAGTCTAGAGAAGAATACGATGAAGAAGATAGGAGAAAGTTGTCATTAAATGCTAAGACCAAGAATTTGCTCTATTGTGCACTAGATAGAAATGAATTCAATAAAATTAGCACATGTGATTCAACTTATGAAATTTGGCATGTTCTAGAAGTCACTTATGTTGGAACAAATAAAGTTAAGGAAACTAAGATAAATATGTTAGTCAAAAAATTTGAAAATTTCTTTATGAACTAGATGAGCCCATTTTTAATATGATTACTCGTTTCACCAATATTGTAAATGGTTTAAAAGGTTTTGATCGAAAATATACTAACAGTGAACTTGTGAGCAAAATGCTTATGTCACTTTCGGAGGAATGAAGTCCCATACAAATGCTTATAGAGAACTCAAATGATGTAAACTCATATCCTTTAGAAGAATTGTATGAAACATTGATGACATATGAGCTCAACAATGTCAAGATCAAATAAAAGACAATGAAGAACAAAGGAATCAAAAGAAGCTCGCAAACGACAAATTACTCTAAAATCGACAATTGATGAAGAAACATCAACAAGCAACATGAGCGATGAAGAGCTCGATGATTTAGTACTCCTCATAAAAAATGGAGAGGTTTTCGAAACAACAAGAAGTTTCAAAGAAAAGACGACAAAGGAGAAGAAAAGAGTAAGAAAATTATTTGCTACGAATGTAACAAACCCGGTCACAAAAGAACCGAGTGCCCGAACAAAAGGAAAAGTTTGAAGAAAAAGGCACTTCAAACTATTTGGGATGATAGTGACGATGAAGATCAAAATAAAAGCAACGATCAAGATGAAATCGATAACATATGCTTCATAGCCGTCAAAGATGAATTACTTAATTCTTATGATGAATTGCTTGAAAATTTTGAGAAACTCGCCGTGAGTCATTTTATTACTTAAAAGGAAAAATTCTCTATTGAAAGATGAATTAAAGAAAACCTTGGAAAAATCAAAAGAAAATCTTGATCTTGATTTATTAGTTAAAGAAAATACTTCCCTAAAAGAAAAGGTTGAAGATTTGACAAAAATCGTTTATAAATTCACAGAGGGTAAGAAAGATTTTGATTTGATGTTTGGAAATCAAAAAATGTGTATTTGACCAAGGGGGAATCGGATTTAAGCCCTCTTTAAAACAAAGATCTCTTAAGAAAATATTTGTTAAGGTTTCAAACATCACTTGCACCTTTTGTAATAGAATTGGATATGTTTCTTTTAATTGTTTAGCTAAAAAGAAACTATATTTTGAAAACAAAAACAAGTGGATCAAGGAATCCTCAAAAACTAATTACCAAGGACCCAAGTTTGTATGGATACCAAAAATCAAAAATTAAATTATTTTTGTAGATACCAAGAAAAATCAAAAGCAAATGGCTCTTGGATAGGGGATGTTCGAAGCACATGACTGGAGATCGATTACTACTTTCGAACTTCAATGTAAAGGATGGAATTCATATAACTTTTAGGGACAATGCAAAAGGAAAAATAATTGGAATCAGCAACATTGGTAATTATTTATCCCCCTCAATTGAAAATATTTTGTTAGTTGATAACCTCATGCATAATTTACTAAGTATTAATCAATTGTGTGATAAATGTTATAATATAAAATCCGATTCTTCCAAATGCCTAATTAAGGATATTACATCAAAAGAGGTAATGTTTATAGAAAGCCGAAATAAAGATGTTTATATTATAAACATTGAACATGAAAGTAACGAACATTGCTTACTTAGTTTAAAAGATGAAACATGACTTTGGAATAGAAGGTTTGGTCACGTTAACATGGATCTCATTTTAAAGATTTCTAAGAATTGTTTTGTGAAAGGATTGCCAAATTTGAAATTTGAAAAAAATAAAATTTGTGATGCTTGTCAACTCGGAAAGCAAGTTAAAAGCTCTTTTAAACCAAAAATCTTCTCTTCAACAACAAAATCATTGCAACTTCTCCACATGGATCTATTTGGACCATCTAGAAGGACTAGCTTAGGAGGTAAGCATTACGCCTTTGTTATCGTTGATGATTTTTCAAGATTTATTTGGATAATATTTTTAAGTGAAAAAGATGAAGTCTTAAAGGTTTTCAAATATTTTTGTAAGAAAGTTGAAAATGAAAAGGGTTACACTATCACCATTATTAGAAATGACCATGGTGGAGAATTTGATAATCTTGCTTTCGATGACTTTTGTAACGATAACGGATAAGAACATAATTTTTCGGCTTCTAGAACTCCTCAACAAAATGGTGTAGTATAGAAGAAGAATCGTACATTACAATAAATGGCTCGGACCATACTAAATTAAAATAATTTGCCTATATACTTTTGGGCAGAAACTGTTAATACCGCATGCTATATTATAAATAGAGTTTTGGTAAGTCGTAAGAAAACTAAAACTCCTTACGAACTTTGGAAAAATAGAATTCCCACCATTAACTATTTCAAAGTCTTTGGGTGCAAATGCTTCATTTTAAATATAAAAGAAAATTTGGAAAAACTTGACTCAAAATCCGACATTGAAATTTTTCTCGGTTATTCATCGACTAGCAAAGCATATAGAGTTTTCAATAGAAGAACTCTAATCGTTGAAGAATCTATGCACGTTACATTTGATGAGACTAATCTTCTTGATCAAGAGAAATGTATTAATGATGATGTAGGTTTGGAAACCTCCCTTGAACAAATGCATGTTCAAGACAATGGTGTATCCAATGAAGAACAACCGAATGAGCCCAACGACCAAGATAGAGAAGAAAAGTAAGATGAGGATCAATGCAACTCTACATTGCCAAAAGAATGGAAGTTCGTCTCATCTCACCCAAAGGAATTAATTATCGGAGACCCATCAAAAGGTATCACTACTAGAACTTCTCTTAGAAATCATCTTGGTAGTTATGCATTCATTTCACAAATTGAACCCAAAAATTTTAAAGCAGAATTTGATAAATTTTGGATTCTAACGATGCAAGAAGAATTTAATCAATTTGAAAGAAACCATGTTTGAGATTTAGTTGCTAGACCAACAAATCAAACCGTTATTGGTACTAAAGGGATTTTTTGAAACAAAAGAGATGAAAATGGAATCATTGTGCGTAACATAGCTAAATTAGTGGCACAAGATTACAATCAAGAAGAATGTATTGATTATGAAGAATCTTTTGCACTAGTGGCTCGGCTAGAATCTATTCGCATGCATCTTGCATTTGCTTGTGACAAAAACTTTACTCTTTATCAAATAAATGTTAAAAGTGCATTTTTAAATGGATTCATTCAAGAAGAAGTTTATGTTTAACAATCACCCAGCTTTGCAAATCATAAGTTTCCAAATCATGTTTTCAAACTTCGAAAACTTCTTTACGGACTAAAGCAAGCTCCTAGAGCTTGGTATGAACGATTGAGCAAATTTCTACTTTTAAATGATTTTTCTATTGAAAAAGTGGACACTACTCTTTTTAATCAAAACCCATAAACAAGACATGCTTATTGTACAAATTTATGTTGATGACATCATTTTTGGGGCAATAAATATCCAACTTTGCGAAGGATTTTCTAAAAATATGAGTATGAAATTCGAAATGAGCATGATGGGTGAACTCAAGTGTTTTCTCGAACTACAAATTAAACAATCGTGTGAAGGTATTTTCATAAATCAAAGTAAATACATATTAGATATGTTAAAGAGGTTCGAAATGAATGATCCAAAGTCAATGAACACTCTGATAGCACTTCATAAAGCTTGACAAAGATGAACAAGGCATTTCCGTTGACATCACTAAATATCGAGGTATGATCGGATCCTTTCTTTATTTAACCGTAAGTATCCCTTCTTTATTTAACCGCAAGTAGACTTGATATTATGTTTAGTGTATACTTATGTGCTCGTTTTCAATGTAATCCTAAGGAATCTCACCTTAAAGCCGTAAAAAGAATCTTTCCATACCTTAGTAGGACTCGTAACTTAGGACTTTAGTACCCTAAACGAACTCATTTTGACTTACTTAGTTACTCGGATGCCGGTTGGGCCGGTTGTCAGTTGATCGAAAAAGCACTAGCGGTACTATCACTTTCTTGGTTTTGCTTTAATCTCGTGGTTTAGTAAGAAACAAAACTTTGTTGCCTTGTCTACGGCCAAGGCCGAATATATCTCTATCGTGAGTTGTTGTGCTCAAGTGTTATCGATGAAACAAACTTTAAGTGACTTTCATCTATCTTACGATTATATTCCTAACATGTGTGATAACACTAGTGCTATAAACTTATCCAAAAATTTCGTTTTGCATTCTCGAACTAAGCCCATTGAGATTAGACATGACTTTCTTAGAGACCATGTTCAAAACGGCGAAATCTCTCTTGAATTTGTTGACACTGAAAACTAATTGACCGATATTTTCACCAAACCCCTTGTGCTCGATTGTTTCTCGACCGTCGGACGAAGTTTGGGTCTTATCGAGCTAAAATGATTTTCAAAATTGTTCTTCTCTATATGTTATTTATCTATATCTTATTACATTTCTTTTTATCAAAAAAAAAAAAATTGGTAGCGGACGTCCGGTATCTTGTGTCCGGTACGACATAACTTTTTTTTTTCTGTTCTTTCTTAGCGGACATCCAGTATACGAATTTTCGAGTTTCTTAAAATAGCGAATCCACCACTTTCTTCTCCATTTCTCATCTTTTTTCTCATCAACCATTATTGTCCTCGTATATCTAATTCAAATTCTCTCAAATTTATCTCTCAAAATCGATTCCAATCACATTGGGTCCAAATTAAATTCTACAATTTCGAACTATTAATCGTTTTCTCTTCAAAATCGAGCCCTAGATTTCAAATCTCGCTTATTCCCTTGCTTTTTGCTCAAAATCCAACTGTTAATCGCCAAATCTACAATTTTACAAGATTTTTCTAACACTCTAGTTCATCTATTCAAAGATTCCTACCCATATATTTCAAAATCTCTCTCTTCAAGCCATTATCTTCGAAAATCTACAATTTTTCAAAATGTCGACTTCACGCGGTAGAGGCAAAAGACTCAAGCAAACTGTTCAACGACGTTCTCCATCTCCATCCTCCGAAAAATAAGACATGGACCTTGAACCCGAGACGCCGGCAAACCTCTTTGCGAAATCACCCATTTTGGTAGGTAAAAATGTCGATCTTCCCTCTTTTACTTTCGACGTCTCTGTATTTAGGATAGAGAAATTTATCATGAATATGGGTTGGACATCAGTTTACACAATAGAAGAAAACACTTATCCACAATTAATGCAGGAATTTTATTAAAACATGACTTTTCCTTCACGGGACGCCGACATTACATGTTTTTTCAAAATCGTTCGCATCACGGTTTCAAAACCTCTTATTCGCAGTCTTCTTGAACTTGAACCGTGTGCTATCCAAACTTTCGTGCATAAAACTCACCTCTCAGTCGATGGTCATAACCCGGTCGATGCTTGTCGTCGTGTCTTGGGTAAAAATATTACGAAAATATCCTCAAACCAACTTTCTCTTCTATGTAAAGTGTTGCAAAACATTATCGCTAATCTCATATTACCTAGGAAAGGGCATCTAGATGAAGTAAACTGTTTTGATCTTTTTCTTCTCGATCTTTTCTTGTCGGTTGAAAAGTTGATTTTCCGACCATTGCATTAGGTCTCATGCAGTTCATTCAATCCTCACACGTCGCTAAAGCACTTCCATATGACATGCTCTTAACTAAAAACCTTCAACATTTTGAAATCCCTCTTCATGCCGAAGCATTCATCAAACTCCGTTCCTCCGACACCATTAATTCCACTACACTAACGCATGAAAATAATGAAGAAAAATGGACAATAGGTGGCTAAAACAAAGGGGTTCGACCCGGCTTCGGGGCCTTCTACGCTACCTTTTGAGGAAGAGGAAGACGACGACGACGACGAGGGGACACCGCATGCCACGGGCACCTTACGCAATACACCCCGGACGAGCGCTCTGCATCCTGTTAGTCGAGGTCTTTTCGAGGACCATTTGCACTTGTGAGCGGACTGATTGACTCTCTTACTACGACGATTGACGGGATGAGCGGTGAACTTCGTCACATACGAGCTCGCAAGACACAATCTTCGCACTATAGGCTGCTATGCAGGATCAGATAACTACCTTCTTTGCCGACATGTTAGCTCGTTTTCTGCATCCCCCTCCTCCGGCTCTATAGTTCTTTTGTTGTTGTCTTAAAATTGTTTTTAAACTATGGTTGAATGTTTTGATTATGTACTTAAACTATGAAATGTTTATGGAATGACTATTAAATGTTTATTTTTCCTTCTCTATACTTAATTATTCTCGTTTGGTTCCGTACTTTTTGCTTATGTCAAAAGGGAGAAGAAATATAAAAGATTTGCATGATTATATTTAAACATGGGGAATGTATGCTAAAATAGATAGGGGGAATATGTGTATACAATTTTATTAGATGTCAATTTGTTTGAATTGTACATTGCAAATCAGTGTGTTTGTCATAATCAAAAAGGGAGAAATTGTTGACATATGGTTGACTTCTCGTTTTGATTATTACAAACAAATTATGTTTATTATTAACAAATTGATTTCAAATGTCTATAGTGATTATTACACGTGAATAAAATTGATGACACGAAGTTCGAGGCCAAGTAATTTGTATACAATGATCAATCAGTTGAGGCTATGAAGAATGATATGGCAAAACCCACGAAAAGGTGCCTAAACAAAAATTGAGACAAAAGTTGAAGTACCGTCAAGCAGTGCACGTCAAAATGTTCAAAATAAAGTACTTAGACTTTTCACAATCATATGTAAAGGTGAAACATTTCACTACTTGGCAATGAATTGTGACGAACTCAAAGTTTTGAATTTACGATCGAAAAATCACAACAAAATGTTTTACTCGAAAAATATGTTTTCAAATGTAAAAATCGAAACATGTATGCTCTAAATATAACAAATGCCTTGAAAAATATTTTAAAACATCCCTAGAATACCTACATTTGATAAAAATAAGAAACTAGGACGTTCCGAGTAAAAAATGGTGTACCGGACGTCCGGTATCCTAGATTTTGGCTCCAATGGTCATTTTTCTAACGTTCTAATTTTTTGACAAAAAAATAACGGATATTTGACCGTCGAGTATTTATCGAACGTCCGGTAAGGCATAGTTTTTTAACCGTTTAAGTGCTATAATACTTCATTCCTTCCTCACTTGTAACAACTTTTCTCGAGCATTAAAGAAAGGCGTTTATTGATCACAACCACCTTATTCTCTATCATTAAGAAGATCAGAAAGCATTAAAATTCTTGAAAAACTTTTGAACGATTAACTTTGTGAAAATCTTTGGTTTTGCAAGAAATTTTTTATTTCAACACTTTGAGCTACACTCATTCTCATCTATTGAAGTGCTTGACTTTTCTCTTCTTGTTATCAAATTTGATTATATAATTCGATAAGAAGATAAGATTTCACTAGTAAATTCATTTTGAATTGTGGACCGTGTTGAGGTCCTGGAAAGCTCAACATTGTAAAAGGATCGGTGCTTCTTAGTTGTAAGTCACCGGAAGCATTGTAAATGGTCGAATTGCACCACAAGTCAATCAACATAGTGAAAAATGTCTTGCTCGGGATGGAGAGTTTGGTACGAAGGATGTAGATCATTGCGTTGATCGAACTTCCATATTATATCGTTTGCATTCTCTAACCCTTTTACTTAATGTCTTACCTTATACAAGCTTATATAATTTCATCAACGTGTTTATTTGTGTTTGATTGATTTGTTTATCATTTGTGTGATCATTAGATTAAAGTCTTGAGTAGTTAAAAAAAAAAAAAAAAAAAACCAATTCCCCTTCCCCCTCCCCTCTTGGTTAGCTTATCTTGAGCTTTCACTATTTCCAATAGAACAAGAGTAACCAAATTTGTTCAATATAGAAATAAAAATCAAATTATGTCTAAAAGACTATACATCAAATATCTCTTTCATATTCAAATGATAACCAATATTTAATAATACCCTAAAAGCCCACATATCCTTAACCTTAACTGATCTACCATTTTCCCCACATAGATGAATCTTTTAGAATCATCTGGCTTTAGGTTGTTTAGACAACCCAGGACAGCACCGTTTAGTCTAAGTGTGTCGATCATTATCGCATCTTGGAGGTTTTGAAAAAGCACTTTTCAATTTCTTTAAGAATATTTTTGGCAGTAGTTACCTTATCGGACACAACGCCCCTAAATGTTGCTGGAATTCTACTCTCACGATCATAAAACTTATGCGGTTTGAACGATCCCACTTATCCGTGTCACATTTTTTTATTAGCGAAAGTTTTATCTGTAAGAGTAGTGGGATGTTCAATCCTTAATACAAGGTCTAGATCCATGCTGTCAAGAGCGATATAAACATTCTTTTTCAACCCTAAAATTTTGGTTCAAGCACATGAATTGAATTGATGTAGGCAGTTATTGCAAAAGTTAATGGATTAACATAATAGAAAAATTAAAAATAAATAACAAGTTCACATGAAAATTTGTATTGGACAATCAATAATTTCAAATAATGGTGCGCCCCATCACAAGAGAACGAACACAACATTTATATTTAGTTTTTTAATAGAAATACCAACTTGTAAGTGACACTCTTGGTGTAGTAATCAAATATTGATAATAAATTCGATCAAACATCAAATTTATCTTTGGATTGATTCAATGTTTACATAATAGAAAACTTTACAATTGTCACATATTTATTATCACAATTGTGTAAATAATTCGATCAAATATTAACATTCATTTGAACTGGTCAATATCCGCATGAATTATGTACACACAACCTTACTAATATTCTAAATAAATTAATTTAGGCTAGAGATGTTATTTTGGTAACATGTTGTTTCAACTAATCTATTTTAGAAAATTAGTAATCCGAAATAAATATTAGTACCAAGATTTGAATTTGATTGTCATATAATCCTTATCTTTTATTTTCAAATTTATTTTGTTTTAATAAAAAAAATCCGAGCAAAAAATCGACGTTGCCTAGGCGATGAATCATGGTTGTGCGACGTTGGTCTCCCAATGTCGTAGTCGCCGGGCATCGCAGTGTCTCGATTGCCTTTTTAAACCAGAATTTTTTTGAAAAATTCCCAGAAACTAAAATTTAGGGTTTGAAATTCTTATCCCAAATTTTATATAACTAAAGTATGAATTTCAATTCTAAAAATCTTCCTCGAAATATTCTGAATTGCGAAATTTATGGTTAAAATTCACATTCAAAATCAAAAGATCATAAAATTAAATGTGTGTGAATTTCAACCATAAAATTCTTCCTTAAGTCTTAATGATTTAACATGGAGTTGACTCTGATATCACCTGTTAAAATTTCATGAAACTTTAGACTTTATAAAACTAGAAAATCTAATTGCTTAATTTTCAAGATTCTCCATGTCAAATCACCAAGAGAATTATTAAATGTGGAGCATGCCTTAATTTTTTGGGAATGATTCTTTAGCCCCTTTTTGGTTACACATTAAAATTTTCATTCTCATTCTTCTACTCATTTTCAACCACACATTCTTCAATAAAATATTATTTTTCATCACATCAATAACTTTTTCTTCTTTTTCCACTACGCATTCTCCATTAATCTACTATTTCAGAATACATTCTTCCAAAATAATGCGGCTCTAACACACCCTTACTATCGGATCTTGAATCTTGATTATTGACTCTTTTGGTTCTTGAGTTTTTTTTTTTTTGATTTCTTGCTCCATGATCTTTATGTCTTGTTTTTCAATTTAATTGCTCCAATATTTCTTCTTGATTCTTAATTGTCGATTTTTGATCTTCATGCTCACTGTGATTTCTCTTGTATTCTTATATTAATGGGATGACACAAAGAGTAAAAATCACACATGAATTGGAGATCATAATCTTATTTATATTTCCATATGTATTTCGTTTATCGTCAAATACAACCCTAATGGATCCGATTTCTACACATATAATCCGGCCCACAATTTATTTAGATGTCATATACCCGACAATTTAATTATTTATTAGATCACTTTAATTGTGCTCAAATTTAAAATAATCTTATACACAATTAATTACATATCAACGTGACAAATTAATAAATCCAACCTGAATTACTCCCAGCATTTATTGAAGGAAGATGGCTGATAACAAGACGATAGACGAAAAGGATCAACTAATTTTAGTTCTGCTTTGAATATGCTCATAATAGGGAATGCCCTAACTTTGGGAACCGGGCTTGACCATCCTTTTTTCGCGATCACATACTATCCAAAAGCTAGGGATGTCAACGAGTCGAGCCGAGCCGAGCCGAGCCCGAGCCCGAGCCGGAAAAAAAAAGCTCGAGCCGAGCCCGAGCTTTTTTGGACCGAGCTTTTTTTGGCCCGAGCCGAGCCGAGCCCGACCAAAAAAAATGAGGCTTGGCCCGAGCTTTTGACCCGAGCCTTAGCGGGCCGAGCCGATTTTTTTTTTTTGCACCTTATTGGCTTATGTCGGATAACATGTTAGATTTATAAATGAGTAACTATCCATTATAACAAAGTAAGAAATCTTTTTAATGATCGATTTAAATTTTCTTACAAATTTTAGTAATCATTGATGAAATTAGCTAAATTTTTAAATGTAATTAAGCAATATATATCACTAATAATTTCACTTAATATAGAATAATAAACATTTGTGTAAATGAGAAAATACTTACTTTAAATATTTAGGTACTTAGAGTTTTAGAGAAATGAAAACAGTAAAAAACTAATAATACAATAAATATTAAACAAACAAATATCACCAATTTTTTAAAATAATCTATGTGATACATTATGAGATAAATTTGTCACTTATAATTAGTTTATTAGTTTCATGATGAGTGGAATAAGTTGGCAAATTTTGGTGTTTTTTTTTTTTTGCGGGCCGACCCGAGCCACACGGGCCGGCCCGGCTCGGGCTGAGTCCTCAAAATGAGGCTCGGCCCGAGCCCGAGCCGGGCCCGGCTCGGGCTTTTTCCGAGCCGTGCGAGCCGCCGAGCGTTTTTGTCATCCCTACCAAAAGCTTTATAAATAAGTGGGGTCGGGTTAAAGATATTACTTGATGAGAAACGGAAGTGAAAACCTAAAAGAGGAGAAGGAAAGATTTGACTTTTGATATTCTTTTTAAAAGTAAATAAATTATCATTATTCTATTGATTATCTCCATAATTTTAGTGCTAAACTGGCTCCAAAAGGAAAGAAATAACAAAGTATGGCGTGCCTTGACACTGCTTTTTAATGGGGCAAAGTTTCATTTTTTGTCTACCCTTTGGAGGAAGCCTAAATGATTAACTTGGGACCCCAAGTTATGATTGCATCACAAACGCATAGACTGTGTGAAAATGGCAAATTCTTATTTTGAACTGTAATTCAAGAGAGAAAGCTGTAGAGACTACGTTGTCTGGTGAAACTACTTTGTGAGTTTATAACGGTTGTATCAGGGTACATATCTCGGGATGGAAAAATAACCCGATTGACCCGAACGGGGCGGGATTCTTTTGCCTCGGGTTACTGGTTCGCGTTCGGGATAAGGATGGACTATAAGCTTACTTTTGAATCCTACATAGTTTGTGAAATGTGTACCGCACATTAAGCAATTCCAAATATTTGTAACAAGATTAAGAGTGTTCGAGAATAAAAGTACTAGTATAAAGGATGTATCGACTAAGCTCTACCTTAAAAGGCATTTTACATCATCATAGCAACTGTAAATTTCTATCAAATTCAAACACTGACCGTTGGAATGAGACTTGTGAATTGTAGACATTAGATTTTCCCTTTATGAATACCATGCTTATGTAATGATCATCAGATTCTTCAGATTGTACTACATGGGACAAAACAAGAGTTTTCACTTGATCTTGTTCATCTTCCTCCAATTCTGTTCTTCCATCCATTGCTATAAAAGCACTTTTGACGATGATTTGGCTGCCATTCTTCACGATCATGTTTATAAAGCTCTAATCAATGAACGTCCACATACCGGAGCACTCCACAATGCCAGTCTCCCAGCAAATTTTGCAGGCATTAAGGTTTCGGCTGTCGGGCTTAGGAGCAAAACCCTTTGGAGAAAAGGTGCAAATTTCACGGGTTTTCAGATTCCTCCAAAATCTCTACCAGTGCCATATGTGAGAAGAATTCTCATTGTGTACCATAATCTTGGCAACTGGTCTTCTCTATATTATAACTTATCAGGTTATTCTCTGATAAGCTCAGTTGTTGGTTTCATGGTTTATGATGCGTCCCATTTGAGCAACAGAAACAAAAATATCTCGAAACTCGAGCTCAACACTAGGGGGAAATCTATATCAATTGAATTTCAGTCTTCAATGGTAGACAAAGGTACTCAAGAAAGAGCAAAATGTGCTGCATTTGATGCTTATGGGAAGGTGTTTCTCAGTGAAACGAACTTGCCTAATGTGTGTTACAGTAAAACTCAAGGCCATTTTTCGATAGTCATTCCTAACAAGAATAAGCAGAAGGTGTGGGTTTTGTGGGTTATTGGGTTTTTGTTCGGGTTGTTGGGGTTGATCTTAGTGGGATTGGCTGTAACTCTGGTTGCAAAATCTGTAGCAGATAAAAGAACTCATGAAATGGAAAAGGAAGCTGATGATGGAGAGTTTCTTGATACATATTGGATCGATAGCAGCAAAATGCCTCGTGCAGCAGTAACAAGAACCAGTCCAGTACTTGAGAGTACAATTCTTCCAAGATGGTCTTGGTATGGTTAAATATTTTGTTCGAATTTCTTCACTTACTTTGATCGGAATTTATTGATTTGTGTGTTCAAAGAACGTTATTGTGTCGTTTTTCTTAAATATTATGCATATACACTTCCAAGATACAATGGATCATTATGCAGCCATTCAACTAGGCTACATCTCTTCTTAGTTGCAGCAAATTAACTCTCGACCATTCCCCTCCCTGTCGGATATTTTTGTCACATTGTCCCACCTCCTTACCCGGTTAAAGCGGGAGGAGACGGACTCAGTGCCTTTTTTATTTAAGTACTGCTTTTATTTTTTATATATTTAATTAGTGAATATTATTACTTCTTTTTTTTCCAATTTATTAAGAACAATTCATGTTTTCTTTAAAAATGATGATGAAAAACTTAAATTTGAAATTAACCTTCAACAGAAGGAGTAGCTGGTCGGGAACCATGTTTCTCGTACCCGTTTCGAGGGCGACGACCCCCGTCCCATTTACCCAATTAGGTGGGCAATCTCCACCCTGCACGAATATCAGGTTGAATGGATTTTGTCATCCCTAGCTTAATAGAACATCAAGACCACTAACACAAAGTATAGAGTAGGCCAGTTGTACCTCTATGGCGTCACTGCTTAAAGCCCTTCTAAATCCCAACAACATGAACAAGTAGAGAATTTTTCTTTTTCTTTTTGGGTTTCTTTTAACATATGCCTAACAAGGATCGAGTTTACATAGAGAAACAACTTCCCAGTGGGAATCGAGGACTGTTTAATACTTGGGCTAAAAAATATTGAAAAAAAGTGACAAAAATATCTCTACTCTTGACACATAGATTATGTGATGCTCGGACTCTTCGAAATGGTAGGAGTATCCGTGTCAAATACAACATGACTTGGGTATGGGTATAGGATATATATCGGAGACTCCAAATTTCAACCAAACACTTGATTATTTTTGCTTCTTTTTTCTTTTTTCTTTTCTTTTCCTTTCCTTTCCTTTTCTCCCTTTTTTTCTTTCCCGCTTCTACTTTCTATAAATCTAGTGCCGCCGCCAAAAGGGATGTAGAAAGGCAATGATACTAGGTTTTCCCTTCTTTTTTTTCTCTTTCCCTTTTTTTTCATTCTTTCCCTCGGTAGTTTAGTGTTTTGTTTGTATAAAATGAAAATGAGTTTCATATAGTGCTACTTAGTGTTTCACTAATTTCAATTTGTAATCACTCATTTTCTATTTTATATAATATTTAGTAATTAACTTTCCATAATTGAAAATTAAACCCTAAAATTTAATTTTATTCGTCTTAACCTCTTATTCAATTCTCATTTCCTTCTATGTGAACAATTTATTTTGATCTATTCAAAATGACATCTTGGGTTAATAAAAAAAATTGAAGTTTGCAAAACGTACTCACGTACTAGTATCCAAAATTTGGACTCTTTTTAGCAATGTCCATGTATCATACATTTTAAAAAATAAAAGAAGTAAAGTACCCGATACTCGTACCCAAGTCGGAACATTATAGCACAAATTAGCTTCTGATTAGAAGTGTAGGCTCGACAGTACGAAATTGATTGACACAAACCAGATGAAAGTAAAATGGGGATAAATAGCATCGTGCAATTTTAGCCCAAAAAACACATGAAAACACGACAGAAGTACAAGTATGAAGGAGAGTTTACCTGCGCTAACAAATTAAGGGAACGCATGGGATGTTGACAGATCTCAAACAATATGACACGGAAATGATTTGGCACGCCAATTTTATTATATCCATGATAAATGCATAAATACTGTCTTTTCCCATCCTAATATGAGAAAAAAGAAAAAAAAAATAGAAGGATGCAAATAGTTGAACCCCATAGATCACCCACGATATGAACTTGTTCATAGAATAAGCATATACTTGAATATGTGCATCTGGGCATAACCAGAGACGTAGCCAGGATTTCAATTTTGGGGGGGGGTGAAAATACGAGGGTGGAGGAGAGTACCAAAATAGTACTGAAATTCAATGTTCAATTCAATCACTATT
Organism: Fraxinus excelsior; assembly: GCA_019097785.1. Classification (NCBI taxonomy): domain Eukaryota; kingdom Viridiplantae; phylum Streptophyta; class Magnoliopsida; order Lamiales; family Oleaceae; genus Fraxinus; species Fraxinus excelsior. The sequence goes on along the minus strand of CM032640.1, from coordinate 25,293,661 downwards.
TACTATTCTACTACTTAATTCTTAAATTCAAATATTCAATAACTAACACAATTACACAAACTAAGAGCATCTACTCGACTTAATTCTTAAATTCAAATATTCAAGAACAAGTAAACATGCATTATGCGTAAACTAGCTTGGGAATTGGGAACTTAGATTTTGGATTGGATTTAGGCTATTTATTTATTTAAGTAACTATTGGATCTTTTGTTTAGATATAAGATTTTTGTATGGTTGAATTTTAAAGTGTAAGTTATTTACTCAATATTTATTAATGGAAAAAAAAATTCAAAATTTTGGGGCGAGTCAAAATCTTTGAACGTTCGAAAACCTGAAAGAACTATTTATATTTTGTTAAGCAAATCCCTTGTGCATGATGTTAGAAGTATAGCATGTATATAGAAATAAAATGCGGAAGTCTCAGTTATTCTTCAGTGCTCCCTCTTCGTATCCAAGTCCAATATGGTAGTTCTCAATGGGTCCAGTCTATCTCATATTCTAATTCATAAGGTATTATGTATGGAAGGGAGGGATAACTAACTAAAAACTATTTGGGCCAAACTGAATAGTCCGCAATATACCATAGCGGGCTTTACTCGTCTAAACCTAAATTTGTAAACTGAAAATTATGCAGCTTCGAAGTAAATATCTACCACTTCATTAATTAACTATCAATATCATCGTTCAATCTACTGAAAAGACAAACGTTGAAGTACTTCCGTATTCTCATACATGTATAGATAATACTTCAACAGAAAAGAAGCTGACATAAACATGATCATCAGTATATATTCCCAAGATACTAGTATAAACTATAAGGGAATATAGTAAGAAAAGATCATTTTCACACAAAGATACAAAAAGGCCATGGAGATGGTTAATTATCTCAATTGCAATAGATGTAATTGTTTGAAACAACAATAAAACATTCGAAAAGGCATGTTTCCCTTATTAACTAGAGAATTTACAATGCTGAGGCTACAAAACATATATGCTATGATAGAGCAAGAAATCCTTATCAATTGATACAAACTAAAATTCAATCAAATGCCATAAGAACACCCATCCTAGAGCAATTTTAGTACCCAAATTATACCAAGCAAACCTCAACCTACCCATCAGAGTTACACTCTAGCTTTTCGAGCAAGCTTCAACCACTCAATGTGGAATGCTCCTGAATGATCAATCCTTTCATAGGTATGCGCCCCAAAGTAGTCCATCTAAGCTTGCACAAGGTTCGCAGGAAGCCTCCCATGCCTGTAGGTATCAAAATATTGCAAGCTAGTTGACATCCATGGGACACTAACACCCTTCTGACTTGCCAAACCCACGACTCTCCTCCATGCTGCCTGCCTCTGCACCATCTCCCTAGCAAACTCTGTATCCACCAACAAATTCGCAAGCCATAGATTCCCTGGTACACTTGCTTGATCTTATCCAAGAACACGACCCTTATAATGCACCCGCCCTTCCAAATCCTTGCAAGCTCCCCCAAATTCAAATTCCACCCCTTCTCAAAACTCTTCGCTCTCAACAAATTCATCCCTTGTGCATAACTACAAATCTTGGACGCATAAAGCGCTTGCCTAACATCGTCAATCAACCTCTTCTTATCCACCTTGCTCGCATTGTTAATGTCCTCCTTCAACCCTTCCATATTAAAAATTTCCAATGCCTCCTCCCTCTCTTCCTTCAACCTACTCATGTACCTAGAATCTAGCGAAGCTGCAATAATGGGTGCTGCAATGGACGACTCAGCAGCCTGCTGAACAGTCCATTTCCCAGTACCTTTCATTCCAGTTTTATCCAAAATCTTATCCACCAAATGGCCATTTCCAGTCTGTTCATCCTCAACCCGAAAAATATTTGAAGTAATCTCAATCAAGAAACTCTCCAACTCCCTACGATTCCATTCAGTAAAAATCTCTGCCAATTCATCATTACTCAAACCACCAATATACGCCTCAGAAATCAGCTGCATATCACCATACTCAATCCTATTATGCACCATTTTCACAAAATTCCCGGACCCCCTTCAACTGTATAAGTAACACAAGGTCCATCATCCACCTGGGCCGCTACCTTATCCAAAATATGATATATATTCAAATAAACCATATGTGACCCTCCAAGCATCAACGAGGGCCCATTCCGGGCCCCATCCTCACCACCCGAGACACCCATTCCTAAATACAAAAGCCCTTTTGTAAAGGCTTCTGACATACACCTCTCTATATTCTCGTACCACTCGTTACCTATGTCGACAATCGTGTCTCCGGGGTCCATGTGGGCAGACAAAGAGGCGATTGTATGATCAACCGGAGCTCCAGCTTTAACTAGGATGATTATAGACCTAGGCTTTTTGATGGATAAAACGAAGAAGAAATTACAAAATACCAGGTATTTAAAGATCACTTTGCAAAAAATCAGGTACTATAATTAACCCTAAATCAGTTTCTTCAATACTGTCTCCCAAACCCTTTCTCTCCCCCTTCCAAACCCTCTCTCTATCTATACCTCTCGTCTCTCTCCACCCAAGATGGAGATGCATTGACACTCTCTTCTATCTCTCTTCTCCATTCGGTCCAGTGAGACACGCCACCCTCCGATCTACAACAGCAAACCGGTGCCACGAAGCGGAACATCGACGGTTTGGCGATCTGCAACGATGATCTTCAATAGTGAAGCGGAGCCTCTGCAACGGCAATCTGTGCCACGAAGCGGAGCATTGGTGGTCTGTACAGCGAAACGATGGCTGGGGTTGTACGTTCGATGATAGTGTGGTGGTGCAGGTGGTGTTGGAGACGCTTCTCATATCAACGCTGTGAGATATATATGTGGTTGGATGTGGTGGATTTGGCGGTGATAAAGGTGTTAGTGGTAGGTTGGTTGTTTTGTGATTTTCGAATTGGTTTAGGGTTTTTGGATGGTGTTTTTTGAGGTGTTGGTGGTGGCAATTTTCAGATTCGGGGTGGTGATGTGCGTTGGTGTCATCATCTCTCAACGGCAGAGGTGCCTGTAAATGCCTCACCAATTTCAGAACTGTCCCACAGTCCACTATCACGTTCACCATTTCCTTTGCAACCACACACACCACATTTCTCCACAGATCAAAATACTAAACTATAAATCCAACACTTCCATACTATTTAGGGAGTTTTTCATTTTTGATTCATCTATTGTGCAGTGGGTGCGGTGTTCGACAGTGTGGCGGGTGTTTTATGTGTGAGATAGCATAGGGGATGTGATCTGGTTGTGGTTGTTGCAGATCATATTCGAAGAAATTAATTGGCGGTTGTGGTTGTTGGTGGCGGCTGCTGCCACGGCGGTGGAGTGGGACAAACCATGTAGCAGCTACGGTGGTGGGGGATCTTGGTGATGGTGGTGTTTTGTGCGGCGAGTATTTAACTGTGGTGGCGGATCTGGTGGTTTTGGAAATGATGGTGTTACTACTGGTTGTCGTGGTGTTTGGGTGGTAATAGGTTTTTTGGTGGTGGCGCGTGGAGTGGCGGCTTTCACCGGTGGTGTGGCGTTGGTGCTGTTGTGGTGGTGTCGAGGTGAGGGTGGTCGCAAGTGGCGATGGTATGTAACCCACTATTTGGTGTATGTGACCAAAATTCGGTAATCTGTAACTAAAAATATAATCCGTGACCAACCATTTTGTTACCTGTGACTTAAAAATTATATAATATGTGACCGTGAAAAAATCTGTGACAAATTAATTTTGAAATATGTGACCGTCTGACCTATAAGTTTTGATCTGTGACCAACTAATTTTGAAACATGTGACCAACGAATAAATGTGACCTACAAAATTTTTGAACTGTGACCATAAATAATCTGTGACGTATAAAAATTATTATCCGTGACTGAAAAATAATATGTGACTAACTAAATTGTAAATCTGTGATCGGAATTGTCATCGGAATAGTCGTCGAAATAATTGCCGCAATCGAAGTAATTGTCGGAACGATCGCCAGAGAATAGTGGTGGTCGAAATGGTCATCAGAATAGTCCTGAGAGTGGTAGGGGTGGGGTGGGTTTATTATATTATATTATATTTGAATTTAAAAAAAACCTGATTTTTGAATTTTCAAACTATAAACCTGATTTGTGAATTGGTGTAAACTATACACATGATTTTTTATTTATTTTTCCATAAAACGGATTCTTTAGGGCTGTACTGTCCGTAAAGCGGGAGCCCACCTTCCCGTTGGGCTCGATCCATAGTCTTGTCGACCTTAGAGGTGGTCCGGTTGTAGACTGAGATGGGAAAGCCCTTCTCGGCGATGTTGAGGGCCAGGTTCTGACCCATCACTGCCAGGCCCGCCAGTCCAATCTACGAAAGCGTAGCTGACTCTATTGTCGTTGAGAACTGAAGCTATTGTGAAATGGGGAGCGAGAAGGTTTCAGAAGTAGAGTGAGAGAGTGAAATATATAAGATCAAAGAGATGATATCTGGTATTTAAAATGACAAAATTGTCCTCTATGACTTTCTAAATTTGAATTCCGTTCAATCAGAAATGACATTTTCTTAGTAATTTTGTTATCAACGACGTGGTATTTTGGTCAATTAAATGTGATTATAATTTTAGAATGGGCGGACTCGTCGAGGGGATGAAAAGTACGGAAGAGTACGATGTCTTCTAGGTGCTATGAAACGTCGTCGTAGGAGGAAAGGGGTAAAGGGGGTTGGTGAATGACCATTATGACGTGTTTGGTAGGAGGGGAGAAAATGAAATTTCTTGTTTGATTTATTTAAAAATAAGAGTTTTAGCCCCTGTTTGAGCCACATTAGTTTTTTTATTATCATTCTTCTACCCATTTTCAATCACACATTTTCAATAAAATAATATTTTCTATCACATCAATAATTTTTCCTTTATTTTCAACCACATATTCCTCATCATATCAACAGTAAAAATGCATTCTTATTCCCAAATGTGCAACAAACAAGCTCTTAGTAAATTTTGATAAAAGTTAACAATTATTTGAAGGCCATTATTTTTAGAAAATGGAATTTTGAATGGGGGTGGACAAAAAAATTGACCAAATCAAACAGAGTCAGGTCAGTTTGGGTAGATTTGAACAAAAAATTCGATTTGGTTTGATTAATTAATTAATCGATTCAACCCGCTAATGCATTTATCTTAAATTCATATTTTTAAAGTTAGAAAATAAAATAATAAAAGCACAAATATAATATTTCTCAAATAATTTATTTACTGTTTACTCTTCTTTTACCAAAAATTCAAATTTCAAAAGGAAAAAAAAAAAAAAAAACAAGGATGATCTTGGTAAAATCGATCATTTACTATTTGCATTATATATATTATTAATATGTTGCAAGCAAAAAAAAAAAAATTATATATATAGACACAATTTTTTACCATTTTTTTTTTTTTTTAACCTAGAATAGATAGACAAATTTGTTTACTCTGAATAGGGATGGCAAAATTGCTAGTCGGCTCGGACTAGTGGCTCGCCAAGCCAACTCAGCCAAATATTAGAAAAAAAGTAATATATATATACGGGCCACTGCCACAACAGTTGCCTACGTGTCACATAGTTGAATTTTTTAAAATAATAATAATAATAATAATAATAAACGAGCAGGCTCGGCCCGCTAAGACTCGAGCCAAAAGCTCAGGACGAGTCGAAATTTTTTGGTCGAGCTTTTGCTCGGCTCAACTCAGGCCAAAAAAAACTCGATCCTTTTTTGCTCGAGCCGAGCCCGAGCTTCGAGTTTCAACTCGTGACTCAGCTCGGCTCGACTGTTGACATGGCTAACTCTAAATATGTCCAAACAGATTAACCGACTCAAATCGACTTTGTTTGGGTTGGAATTTATCCAAACCGACCAAGACGGTTTCAGTTTCGGGTCAGGCTTAAAATCAACCAAACCCGAACAATGCACATGCCTAATTTTGAATAGTGATTTTTTAAATAATATATAGTTAAAAAGTAAGAAAATGTTATGTATTACGTAGAAAATATTTTATTGTTTAAATGTAAGGTTGAAAATTAGAGCCGATTCGGTACGGCTTAAAATCCAATTAAAATTGAAACTGTAGCCGTGATTGGGTCTCACTCGTCTAATAAAAGTCAACAATAACTATTAGTTTTTCAATTTTAATTCGATTTTAATCTATACCGAACACGCCCTTAGTATGATAATTAAAAAATTTTGAAATAATAATTGTCAAATATGAGTTTAATAAAAGTCGCGTGTCTCGTTAAATGTGTGATTGAACATAAAATTAGAGTTAATAAGTTTTATAAAATAAAGGACAAAGATCAAATGTAACGACTACTGTGGAGTGCCACGTAAATTTTGTTTCGTAAATACTGGTATCATTCTTTACGAGCCAACTAAATTCCACTTGAAATATCGATATCAAGAACCCGCCATTTTTTGAAAAATCCTCGTGTTCACAAGGCTAATTTGGTTCCCAGTCACTAATTGGAAAAAATGAGGCAGTGGATTGTAATGATTACTTTTGAGTCTCACATCTCGTTGGCAACAATCAATCGGGTAAATCCTAAATGCAAGAGACATGCTCACCAAACAAAAAGAAGAAAACGAAGAACCACAAAACTCTCCTTGCGTCTCATCCATGAACGAGTTGGTAAACTACAAAAGAAAGCTTCAACATAAACGAAAGAGAAATGCACTTCCTTTCACACCACCATAAAGATGAAGGGACACTACGATGAAGACAAACCAGACCCGTAATTTTGGCTAAACTATAGAGACACTGGGCTCCATGACTCATTCACCACTTGCAGTGCAACAACAAAAAAATAAACGTCTTCCAGCGTCCCTACACGCAACACAAGCCAACAGTGATCCTCCCATGCGGTCTTTTGAGTAGTTGATAGTTGGAATAGCCTCTCGCGGTAGCGGCCTGCGGCCATGTCCAAAATAGACATTTCCTTCAAAGCTTTTGGGCCCCACACCACCTCCCGAGGGAAAATATTCAGAAGGTCCTTTCAGCAACAAGAAAGGGAATAACTCCAGCCTCCCTAAACTATCTTCATCGTCGTACAACTTTACTCGAATAGATCCTAGCTATCTTTTGACAAGTAGACCTCTAAAACTGGGAGTACCAATCCTCCAGAAAACCTGTGAAATAGAACCAAGAAAGCTTGTTATCAGAACAGTTGTATACCATGATGAACTAAATAGTAAATTTTAAGTTAATAGCAAACAAGATTGGGAATCCCACATGTTTTTTTTTTATTTGATGAAAGCGTTACCATTACTTTTGTAACAAGTTTGCTAACTAAACATTATAAACTTGGAATATAAAACGGCTCCAAAATCAGTCAAATTAGTTAGCCATCATTCTCAGCCATTTTTTCATTCTAAGAAGCATGTCACAGGGATTCATTCTTTCAGAAAGTAGAACACAACATGTCGAAACGCATTTATGAATAAAAATATAGATATTAATGCATCTAGATCAAAACATTTTTTACCCACACATTTCATAGAATTCACAAGTACTACCCACTTTTCCACCACTAATTTCTATCTATTTATAAACACTTTCCAAACATAATCTAAATGTGTGCATTTATGCATAATATATTGCTGCTTTTTTTATACTACTCTTGCATCTACGTTTCAAGTTACGTAATACACTTCATGCATCTTTTGCCACAAAAATTGGATTTTTCAAGTTGAACGAGTATGGCTCAATACAATAGTAGTTAAAAGTATTGTTCTTATCTTTAGTTACTTCAAATAGAATCGCAGCCAAATAAATATTAAATCTTTGTTCCCTTTGGGAGAAAATTATATTACTCTCACATGTAATTATATATTTGAGTGGTGAAAAAGTGTTTAATATTTGCTCAAGTGTGTCCTGAACGTAGTTGAAATTTGACTTATGTTCCGTTTGTTTTGGAAATAGTCATAGTAAGTGTTTTGAACGCATATGAGTGCCCACTTAGTTTCAATCCAACAGCGTGAAACGAGTTTAAGAAAGGACACAACATCCATATCTTCAATCTCTGTTTGCCTTGGACTTGGATTATATAACAAAATGGATTTATAGAAACATGGAGGTTCAATCTCAAGAAAATTGATGTAAAAGAAGCAAGTTGACATACCTCTAGAGCTTCACTTCTTGTGACTTTTCCCAGATTTCCAAATACTCGGCAAATATATTGCTGCAACATATGGGCAACCAAAAAACCGAACAAGGTTTTGGCAATCTTTTTCTGCCGATTCTTCACTATCCGTTGCACTTAGAAGACTCAAGTAGGTTTTTCCCTCGTATATGTAACAGAGCTGTTGCCACAAGAGCACGCTCAAACCAATCTCCATTGAAACACTAGCAATAAACAGGTAAACAAGTAGGAGTCCTCTTGCTGATAGAAACACCGCTGATGTCAGGAAAGCAAGGATGATTTCTTTTAAGGCTCTGAAAATCAACTCAATGTTAGCAAAGCTATTCAAAAAGCTAACCGGCCTATGGTTTAATGGTGGGGAGATATGAAGTGCCGAGTATGATGACATGATAGTGACGTAAATCATACTGATGACTGCAGACATGAGGAAGAGAATGAAACCCTGGTGATTTGCTGCGCCAACACAGTTCCCGATCTGCTTATGACAAAAAAAGCTAACTATTACATTGGAATTGCCTGAATAAATATAACAGTAATAGTATGCATGCCAAGATCTTCCAATTTCATGTTCGTTAATGAAAATTTGCAGCAGTGTGAAGTAATTAATTGGTTGGTAATAATTCACAAACAACTCAGTTAATTTAACAACGTGCATAACAGTAGCTACAGAACATATTAATTAAGCACAAAAGCTATGGCCCCAGGTTTTAGTCGAGGGAGCTCAAAAAGTTAAAATTCTTGGGCTAGGAATGTATGTATGAGATATCCAGCACAGAACATCCTCGTACCTCTTTGATTCCTCTATTTCTCCTCTTCAGTTGTTTATTGATTCATTAGGTTTGAGATCAGCATTGTCCAATCTTCTCTAAGTTTAACTTACCTAGATTTAGCTTCCATTTTGCATTAAGAAACAGAATTTCCTGATATAAACTGAGTTTTTGCTATGTAGATGGTTCGAGGGAAACAAATTTCTCCAGACAAACTGAGTTTTTTGCACGGTTGATGTCATTGCTAATATGTATTTACTTCAAATTAAGGACAATCTCACCAAAAGAATACAACAATGCAAAAGAAAGTGATTCCATAATTTCAAAAATATGCAGTCATCAAAGGTGGAATTTCACAAAGAAATAGTCAACACACCGATCAATCAACTTAGAACCATGTCATACAATTCAAGGTGGAGGCAATTTGGTGCTATCAGCAGTGTATGGATGCGCGTGCGCTCTTCTCATAAAAAAATATCTCATTATCTTCAATTCGTCATTGTAAATAAATAAGATATAATGTGCTTGAAAAACTTCATTACAGATTACAAACATTGCTTTTCGTATTCTCATTTAAGGACACAATATTACTAAAAGCGCAAAATTTTTCTTAAGCTGGGAAACGGTGTTGAATACTTACAAATGGGCAGTGATGATCCATGTCCAATATACACATTCCGCATGAACGGCAATGGTGTGTACTTGGTGGTTTTGGCTTTGAACAATAGTGACAGAACGTGTAGTTTTCCAGTCCACCTTTACCCACAGTGGGGTAGCTACCCCACAGTATAGTTGGTGGAGCACCAGCAGGTCGAAATGCAGCTAAGCAAAATGTAGATAAAGTAGATAGAGACAAGATTACAGCAACTATTAAGTGAAAAACACCACAAAAGAAACTGATGGAAAAGGCGATAGGATAAATTGCCCAAATGCCACCACCTGTACAACAAGAAGATTATTGTGAATATTTATATCCACAGAACACAAAAAAAGGCAAAAACCCTGTAAATTAAGAAAATAAAAGAATTGCATTCGTTTGGTCAATAGAAGAAAAGATGATGAATTCCATATCCGACTGCAGGACCTCAAAGCTTGCTTATTAAATTTTCTTCTTTCCGACTGTGGAAGACAAACTCCAAAAAACAAAACAAGCCATTTTTAACACAAAAGCCAATCATCAATACAAGAATTGAGGACAATTTCATTGTTGTATTTGACACCATTGATACTTATGTTAAAAGTCTTGTGTTTATATTGCCGACCTAAAACTGTCTCTTTTATCTTTATCTGAACACTACCCATTATTCTTCAGAACTTGACCAAATTTTATTTCTATAAACATCTATTTTCTTGAATTAGAAAAACGGCTCTAACTATCGAGTCTAGTCAAGATTTACACTAGCAACATTACTGAAGCGTATCAACAAGGTAATATGTATAGTTCCATTTTTCTCATCAAACAGATTAATCAAAATGAATTCCATGTGCAACAACTTTGGGAGGGAGAAACAGAATCTTCAACTATGTAGATTGAAGTATTTGATGCTTACATATAAAGAATAGCATAAATAGAAGGACGACACTGACAAAACACCGGTCTCGTAAGCGTCTCCACTTGAAGCACTGGTTTTCACATTTCAATGTGTTTTGCTTTGTTATAGCTCCACACCAGCCACATTTGAAAACAGGTGCATATGGAGAAACAAGAACTCGGAGCCCACAACCCCAGCATGTTGTCTCGTGATCCACATCCACAGAAGTTGAACAATCCTCCTCCTGTAAATCAGCATGTCAAGCAACCAGACCATATATGTATACGTCACTAGGCTTGGTTGGAGACTGCGTGTTTATAGTGGGTGGGGGAATGGGGAAGGGAAGAAAAGGACAGCACAATATTATTATGTTATAGCATCTAAACTTCCAGAAACAAGAAGCATAAACTCAAAGCAGATGATTACCTGATAAAGAAAATCAAAAGAAAGTCTTCCAAGTGACCTTTTCAAGACTAATAATAATAAAATCTCTTGAGTGCCAACATTACTGATTTCTATGGATGATCACAAATACAAATTTCATTTGTGAATGTCAACGGTATTACCTTATGACAGTTCCATCAGCAATTACTGAGTAAGGCTATTGATTATACCATCAACAATAACCATGATTTGATTGTTAATCAAACCGTAGGCATCATCAACCAAAGTTTACTTTTATTAATATAGTTTTATTTAATAAGTTACTAAAACAATGTTCCGTCAGAAACTTAAGACATTATTATATTATTATTATTTTTTTTTTCTTTTTTAAAGATTGACAAAGTATTTTCGCTAATATTTAATTTTTTTTTATCGGTACTACATCATTTACGGATAGAATTCTTTTGGGAAATTACATTTTTTAAATGCTTATCTTTTCATATTACCCAAAAGCGATTGCCATAGTATTAAAATCAGCCGTTGATAACAATAGAATTTCGGAGTCTTGAAATGGAAATACTCATTTTCGATAAGAAGAAGAAGAAGCAATAACTAATAAGGCATAAGTTTGATAGGTAAGTTTGATAGGACAGTGCAATGGAAAGTATGTGAATTTTTCATATGAACTGGTTTTTACCCTAAATCATCATACAAAAATCACATATAGCAAAATATAAATGTTCTTTTACTACCATTTGTTCTATAATTAAAATTTGATTTTACTGAAAATCCTATAGTTTTGAAATTATCCTTCGTCCGATTTTCCAAGTTAAAAAATGCAAATTTTTTGGATCGGATTTCCACGAAATAGCAAATCAAATATAATTGCAAAATGCCTGAAAACCAGGCGAAATTCAGGTCAATTTTTCCTGGATCAATCATCTAGACATTCAAATACAATCCTATGACAATTCCGGATCCATCCAAAAAAAAAAAAACGAATTCGAAAAGAGCATTACCTTGAAAACGATGTCGTATGCGGTGGAGCTGAGGCTGGTCGAGTTTGCGGAATCCATGGCTTACACCCAAACTCAAGGCTTCAAAAATTTATGTTACTATTTATGCTATCGTTTATTTGGGCACCTTTTGGCACCCAATTTATAAAATCACTTATAAATTTAGAAAATTCGAACGTTAATTTGAATTATATATTTTTTATTATTACTCATTTATTATTCATATAATTCATTATACATGTTATACTTTGTCGTCTAGGTTCCCACGTGGCTCAATGGACTCACTGAAACACTTTCCGTCGAAACCATGTGGCATCCCATGTGGAGTAGGACCTACGAGTCCAAACGAGGTTGACCCCTTCCAAAGCCCCTGTGCTAAAGACAAACTTGAGGTCCAAACGAATCTTCTTTATTGACCTGGCGAGGTTCAACAAAATAGAATTCACGGCCCAACATGGCTAGTAACAATCCACGTTTGAAGATCTTGAATTTATGAAATTTTTTTAGGATCATGCTTGTTGTACATCACATGATCCATAAAAAATTACATAATGGCCATTTGGCCACCCCCTATTGGATGAGTGGCTGGTGGGGGGTTATGGATCATGTGATGTACAACAAGCATAATTCTTTTTTTTAAGAATGATTGATTAAAATGTTGTAATGAGTAGAAAGATAAATCTTATCAACATAAGTCATGGGACAACCGCCTCCTTTTTGGAGACATGGACTAGTGGAGTCAAAATTGATACCTAAAATGTGATACTTCAATAAAGAAGATAAAATCACGCATCCTCCCATCTAATGGTTACTATTTCACATGTAACATTATAAATATCGTACATTTGTATCAGATAATGCAAAAATATTGACTACAAGTCATATATTCTCTTTATTTCTATTTAATCTTGGATTTTAGAGTTTGAGTTGTGACCTAGATTTTGAGTTTGGCTTTTAAGTGGTCATTCATTATCGTGTAATTTATCTCATACATCTCATTGGAATTCAAACATTTTTGTCTCGTGTTATAAAACTTCTACACATCCAAACCTGATTTTATTGTCAGAAATACGAGTACAAATGTTAAGCTTAGAAATTCTAGTACTACACTTAAATGCCAGATAGCGTCCCCGTTTAAATTCAAGACACAACATCTAAGCATCTAAAGCTATAATGCATCACTAATTTTGTCCATAATTCAGTTCATGAAGAATTACTGCAATAAATAAATATTGCAAATTCCAGCAAATAAAGAACAGAAAATCATTGCAGTCATGCAATTTAGAGGTAAAACAAAAAAATCCACAGGTTAAAGTCCCATCAGATGGATATCGAAAACTAAAATCCTCAGTTGCTGGTGGTGGCAGCCACCCAGTTCCGGCCAAAAGTTATTCAGCCACCAGGTTCAGCCACCAGGGGTAGAGACTCGAATTTGCAGCAGGCCAAGACTTCAAAGATGCACCCAACACAGGTAACCTCATTCGTAACCTGGTTCAAAGATTAAGCACCAACGAGCTCATCCATAAAACAAATGAAAGAGGAGGAATGGACAATATAGCACATTAACAAGCCTGACAAGAAGAATACACAGAAAGTGATAACATTCTACATTATCTATCATAATGTACAGTTTCTTCTTCCATCATACATTATATGACTAGTTTCGTATTAAACTACACTATGAAAATCGTCTCTTGTTCTGTGTTATTGAGAATGACGCAACAGGGCTTCAAGGGTCTCAGTTCAAATCATAAAAATTCGATTTCGAGGCAAAAAATAATGTTAATTAGAACTATAACAAAATTCCTTTACCTACTCGACAAAAATTGTATAGGCTGACAACAACGGTTGATCGATGACCCAAATTATAATATTATCAGCATTCAATTCGGACTGCCCCACTCTCTGATGAAATAAACTTTGGTTTTCTGCTCACTTGCACCAAGCATTGAATAACATCTCCAACCTGGAAATCAAAACAATCTTTGATCACGAGCCCACAATCGTTCCCCTTGCCAACGGCCTCCACATCCTGTTTCTCGCGTTTCAAAGATGCACATGATCCTTCAAAAACCACTTCCCCGCTTCTAAGAAGTCTCAGTGTTGACGATTTAGTGAAGCGGCCATCTATCACTCTGCAACCCGCAATCTTCACATCATCTCCCTTAGCTTTGCTCCTCCCTTTCAGCTCGAAGATATTCAGCACCTGGGCTTCTCCTGCAACCTGAGTCTCAAGGGTTCCCGGAGCCTTTTCAACAATGAAATTACCAATGTCCTCCAGAAGATGGTAGATCACGCGATGCAATTTTATCTGCAATCAGTGATTATAGAGAGTAAGTAAACTACTAGCTTATTTTATCTATATTTCTTCTTGTCATGCCACCATCTCATCAAAGTAACATACCAAGATTCTTAAATTGCAAGTCAAAACTCAAATTTTAAAAATGTCAGCATGGTTGGCTAAGCTTATAAAGTTTTGTACCTAAATAAAGTTTTGAAATAAAAATTCTTTTATTGGTGTTGTTGAAAAAAAATTCCTTATTTCGAGAGTAGAATGAGAGTTACTTTGAAAAATGAGGAACTATTTTTACTTAAATTAAGAAAAAGTAAGTCCCCCAAAAATGATTGGGAACAAACTTCTCCTTTTTCTCATCCGAACATGCTCTACGTTTCAGCAAAACCTTGTACCTTCACTTTGGCTTGTGTAGCAGCCAGAGCAATAGAACTAGGAGGATCCCGCACATTAAATCCAACAATACATGCACCACAGGCTTGTGCCATATCAATATCAGACTGAGAGATAGGCCCAACTCCAGCATGAATAACCTTCACAAAAACCTAGGAAAACGATCAATTAAATTAGCTAAGCATCAGGAAGCTGCAAATCTGAAGAATATAAATCTTACTTGCCAAGAATGAACATAGAGCAATAACATTACCCAGTGCTTAGAAAATAAGAAAAGGCATTAAAGAAAATAATCATTGTCAATAAATTTGATATTTTTGTCTTTAATATCATTTCGGAGTGTACGGTCATCAAAGTTCTTAACTATTGTCATACCTGCGAACTGTTCAAATTCTTCACCGCGTCTGTAACTGCTTGGACAGTGCCTTGAACATCTGCTTTGACTATCATTGGCACTTCAACCCGTTCAGGTTTTGTCTCTTCTTCCTCTTCCTCTTCTGAAGATTTTGGCCTCTCCTCTTCCAGTTTCGTTAGTCTATCCTTCTCAAATTTCTTTTTCCTTCCTTCACTAAGCATCCTTGCTCTTTCCTCAGACTCCACAACAACAATGTCATCACCTGCCATCGGAAGTCCCTTTAACCCTTCAATCTCAACTGGCATAGCTGGTCTAGCCTGTGCAATCACTTTCCTCGCCATATCCCTAATAGACCTAATTCTTCCCCACTCAGCACCGACGACGACATGCTGTCCACAAACTAAGGTCCCTGCCTTCATTATAGCAGTAGCCAATGGACCACGTCCCTTGTCGAGCCTTGCCTCAACTACATACGCTTGGGCAGGTCCATCAACACGTGCTTTAAGATCCATCAACTCAGCCTGAAGCAGCAATGCATCCTCCAACTTATCAAGTCCAACTTTGTTTACTGCAGAAACTTCAACAACCTGGACATCTCCACCCATCTCCTCAAGCAGCAACCCCTCCGTCGCCAGCTGGACTTTTACTCTTTCCGGGTTTGCATCAGGTTTGTCGCATTTATTAATTGCAACAACAATTGGCACATTTGCTGCTTTTGCATGAGACATTGCTTCAAGAGTTTGAGGCATCACACCATCATCTGCAGCAACCACAAGTACAACGATATCTGTAACTGCTGCACCTCTGGCTCGCATCGCACTAAAGGCAGCATGGCCAGGAGTGTCCAGGAATGTGATCGCCGCTCCGGATTGCATGCCAACAACAAATGCACCCAGATGCTGCGTTATGCCTCCAGCTTCTTTTGCTGCCAAAGACGTTTGTCGCAGAGCATCCAATAGAGACGTTTTACCATGGTCAACATGTCCCATCACTGTGACGACTGGGGAACGTCCTAATACATGAGCACCATCATCAGAGTGCAGCCTACAAACATTGACACCAATTTCCTGAAAGAATACAGACAACTGTAATTGTTACCATGTAGGCAGCCAAGGAAAAAATCCATGCAAAATTGGATTTGATTCATATTTTGGTGGTTCCATTCTTTCATGTTCCATGTTATTCTTTATGTTCTTTTTTCTTCTTAACGGAACATGACGACCAGGCTTTCAATATTTTAACTAAATGACCTATTCCACATGTACAATCCTAGTGTTGACATAAATAAGATGGCTAGTCCAATCTTTTTATACCAGGTTTCTTTTGGAGGGATTTTTGGTGGAGAATTTATAACTTGATGTTCCATCGTTGATGCATCATCAAGAAAGTTTTACTCATCAAGATAACAAAAAATTAGAGACCGGGACAGCACATCCAAATGAACCACACCATCTAAGAGCTTAAGCTATTACAAAGGAACACATTTATTTATTAAAATTTAGAACGTGCCTTCTCGCATGCAGGATAAATTAATTTTTCATCAAAATCCTTAAACGTCTACAATTTTTCATAACTTCAGGTCGGGACTTTTGCTTGCTATGATACCATATAAAACCACCCAACCTAAAAGGCACATTTATTTATATAAAATTTGTCTTCAAAAAACTGAATACCATAGCAACCAGCTCTGCTATATCGATGCTGAGAGGGTCGAATTCTGAGTCAATTTTCTCCCCGACATTTACAATGATATGCTGCACTGTAGCTATAGATTCTCCACAACGCTTCGCAAGCTCTACAACAGTCATGCCTTCAAATATTTCAATTGTTTTATCTGATGAGGACTTTGCACCTCTTTTTAGTTTAGGAGGCAAATATGGGGTCTCAACTGGTGGTTTGGCCTCTTTCTTTCTTTTTGAGAATTTCCCTTTATTTAGAACCTTCCCTCTCTCAGCAATTTTTATGCCCAATGATGCGTCCTCTTTTCTTCTAGCCAGCAGTACTGGACTTGCATGGAAACTCCTAAACAAAAATGTATGCAGAGCTATCAGGTATTTCTAAGTAATAGAATTACAGCAAAATCAGAAGTCCCATAAAATAGCATGTCAATATCTGAACTTCTATGAAATTTCAAGGATAATTTTAGCTTTCTAGGAAAACAGCAAGGTTTAAACTGGGGAACACCAACTGTTCACAGAAAATATGATACGTATACAATGAAACTGTTATCAAGATCTCACTGAGATTCTAGAATCAAGTTACTTAGGAAATGGGCTAAAAACATCCAGGATTTAAGGAGTTCTACGGGACCCTCTGAAAAATGAATTTGTGATATGTAGTAGTTGCCTTGTCATGCTATAGATAGATTCGTGTGCCTTTTATATAATTTCAGAGTATGTTTGGTAGAGATTAAAATTGAAAAACTTGTCGTTATTGTTGACTTTTATTAGACGAGTGGACCAATAACGGTTATATTTTCAATTTTAATTGGATTAAAATGGGGGCCAAACAAGCTCTCAATTATATGTTGAAGTCCAGTTTTGAAAACCCTAATAATAAACAGGTGTAGTTTAGGAATTAAACTGTTCAATCCAATAAGCATATGCAATTTCATTCAAAAGAAATTCAAACCATCATTGATTCATTAGTATATAAAAGGAAAATCATGAATGATAGGTCCCGACTTCTTGCTTCCAAATAATTAAATGTTTTCCATTTACCCTTCAAAAACTAGGTAACTTATAAGTTAACCATCTATCTGATAACACAATTACACAAAATGTGAGAAGGAAATAAATTTCATTGTAAGCTAAATTACCTTATCAAACATCTGTTGTCCAAAAAATGGATATCTTTATTAGCACCACAAATCACATAACCGATGCGAAACCCTGAAATATAATTCATCATGAAAGAGTCCATAAGCAAAGAACTTGTTAACCCTGATCAGTAATTCTTACTACAGAAGAATGTTGTCCTTAAATACTTCCCACTTTTCGTGGGTTCTCCAACCATACGAGCGTCACGACTCGCTCTTAATTGCATGGCCACCAAATCAACAATACAAGGAGGATATACTATCGTTGAAAATTTTTGAAAAGGAAACACGTGATCTATAAAATAAAAATACAAAAGTATACTTAAATAAACTGTACACCATCTTTTAGTCAACAATAAAACTCTAAAAACATATATAAATTAACAAAGTAGCAACAATATATTACAAGTAGTAATCACGTTTAAAGACCACACAATTGGTCAGCAATTTAAGATTTGTGTTTACTTTGAATTGAAAAAGGAATATAAACACAGAGGAACGAAACAAAAAACACAGAAATGGCAAGAAAAAATATATAACAATGATAACAACAGTGAATTACATGGATTATAAAACTAGCCCAAAAGGTAACGGCTAGTAAAAACACAGCCTAGAAAGAGCAAGGCTAAGGAGCACACACCACAGCCACCTTGAGGCTAATGCCACGAGACATGAGCTCAGAAAGTCAAGACATAAACCTTGACTAAGGGTACTCAAACAATAAGCTTTGAGCTTTCAAAACATGAACCATAAAATATAGAAATGCCAAAATATAGTAGAGAAGAATTTAACTAGAATAAAGGATTTTTGCTGGGAAAAACTAGTAAACCATAATCAATTGCCCAAGATGTTTTAACTGAGAGATGCAAATGAACTCATTTACCTTGCAAGTGTCTGAATGAAGTAGATAGTGCTTTGGTCGTGTTTTTAGAGCTACATTTTGATGTTGACAACAATGTATCTTTAGACACTACTGTCAGTGCTTGAGCAAGACTAGCATGGATGCCCTGCAGGAAAATCCAGTTAAATAAATGGTTTCCAACAGTATATCTTGTCACTACTCATGGATACTAAATGGAGATCGAAACAAAAACAAAATCATCTTCACAAAATCAGGAGAGAAATTTAATGAAGACAATCTTGGGAGTCAACGACTACAATCACTGAGGTTGGTGATCTAAAAAATTCAAATGTGCTGCATGACTCATGATGCATATCAATCTAATGCATAATACTCCAAATAAAACATCCTAGGCAAAACATAATCTACGTCATGGCCATTTATCGTGAAGTGAAGATAAGCAGCTTCAAAGTCGTCAAATAATAACTTTTAAAAATTATTCAACATAATCTACTAAACAAAAAATGGGCTAGAGAACAAAATAATCCAGAGGGTGCAAGTGCTGGTGTCAATAAAGTTCTAGGTAGATGCCATCCCAAACGAACCAACTATTGTGTGTGGCTGCTATATGCTGTGTAATAGAGCATTCAGTGTGTGCAGCTAAAAAAAATCTTTTTTTTTCCTACTTTCCATAAAGAAAGAGAACAACAAAGAGTTAATAAAGAACAAGAAAAAAAAAAAACAAGCAATAAAAGTATACTAATTGGAGGGGTAAAAGGAAATGATATCAATGCACACCTTTTTTCCTACTGCTTTCCACGCCATTCATAAGGATGCCAATCTCAACTCCTTCAGTCTCAGAAATTATATAAAATATCAGATCAATGTAGCTGAGTTCCACCGTAGGAACAGTGATTGGGAACAGAATGCAATAACCATTTAAACACTAGTTGTCAGCAAATTGTAGAATTCGATTCTTCATAGCTCAATAATTACTATTCCCATGAGACAAAAGAGAGAGGATACCACGATGCCAAGTAATATAATAAGAGCCATGCTAGCGGTACATCGGGGTGTACATCACGGTGTACACCCCCCTCACATGGGTAGGGGGGCCCACTCGAATAAAATATTCGAGCGGGCCCCTCCATGTGAGGGAATGTAGACTTTGATGTACACTTTTTGATGTACATCTAGCATTTTTCATATAATAAAAACTAAACCTGACATTAGAGAACAGACATATGTACATAAAAATCAACCAGTCTTTTGAGCCAAAATCAAAAGGCTATAAAACATATAAATTCATAATTCTCCAAAAGGAATAAAATGAATGTATTTAACGAGGGTAGCCTTTATTAACACTTGGGTTTCCATCTTAAAAAGTATGTAGCAGCAATAAAGACTTGGGTTTCCCTCTTAAAAAGTCAACTTTGTAAGCATTCCTATACATGTTACTTGTCCTGTGAGACAATGACCTGTTTGAGAGCACCAATATTGAAATCCGATAGCCAGTTTGAGCTTTAGATGGATCAGATGCTCGTTTGAACATATTGCAATCTGATACCAACTTGGGATCCATCTTAAAAAATCGGTTTTGTTAAGAGAAGTAGCCTAGTGCTCCTATACCCTCAACTCCTTGAGGCACAATAAACACACAATTATTCCTACGGCGTTTCGTAAACTTTTAACTTTTCAGTTTTATCGCTTAAAAAATTGTAACATTTCTCATTTCGAAAAAGCAGAGACCATGTTTTAGAATGTCAAAGACAGCAATCTGAAAGAGAAACTTTTGATGGGAAGATAAAGAAAACCCATTTGAAGAAAAAAGGAAGCAGCACTTTGTTAATGACTGAACAATATAAACACAAAAATAAAGAGTTAGTAATATAAATTTCGCATTTACCATGAAATTCTGCAATCACAGACCTCAATAACATACTAATTTTCCATCCACAAAACCACATCAATTTATCGCGAAAATTAATCAACAATCGAAATATGTCAAAAAAAACAAGACCCGTGTCTTCAAATCATGCCAATACCAAAATTTATCAGGAAAAATATAACCTTTTTCCATAAATATTCAGAGAAAGGAACAAAAAGACTTACAGAAAAGAGTCTGAACTGGATTCAATAATGTTTCTTGGTGAGGAAGGGTGAGCCTGTAAGGGGCCTAAGAGCCGTACCCGTGTTTCGTGAGGCTTGAAGCGAACTTCAGAATTTGGGCCCCTAAGTCATAGCAGACAATCATCTTTTTCCTTTAAAAAAGTCTTACGGAACTAAATTTGTTAACGTAAATTCAACAATAAAGCAACAAATAAAACTAAAATATTCAAAATATTTATTTTGCAATCAAATAACAATACGAAAATGTTCTAACCAATCACTTACATATAACTCGTCTTGCAGTTTTCGAGACAAAAATATCAATCAATTTAATATAATCGAGTTGTTCAACCATTTCATTTTCAAGGCTAACATGGCCAATCCATTCAAGAACTATGACATTCTTTTTTTGAGCTCCAGATGTATATTTAGGAGCCATGATATTTGACTCACATCACTCAACAGCTAACCGTAACTGAAATTGAACTTAACAATTAACATGAGTGAATGTAAATTTACAAAAGCCCAGCTCAAATTCATTACGTCAAATCCAGATAAGTAATAATACATATTCAATCACACTATTGCAAGGGAAGTTAATTCACGGCCTTGCTCTTAAAACTTCAGCAGGTATTGATATTCGTGTACAGAATTCACTCCTAACAATGTATGGCAGATTTGGGGATACTGAGAGTGTAAGATTGATAATCTATCATAGTCACAATCACAATTTGTGTTCTTGGAGCTGCTTGATATCAGCTTTCGCACAGAATGGTGACGAACTCAAATCACAAGAAATTACTCAAAAAAATCCCTAACAGGGCAATCACACTTCAACCCCTATCATCCTTATCATACATCCATTATCCAATATCCATACTCCAATTCTCAATCACAAAACAAAATACAGTAAACATGTAAACTAGTGAAGCTGGAAAAAAGAATCTCTCATTCTCATGGAATCAAGAAACATACCCGGAGAAATGATATTGGTTTATGATTACAGCTCCACCTTCTGTAACTCAATGATTCAATTGATTCAATCAAATTCAATGGTTAATCAATAATCGAGATTCGAGGAGAAGAACTGAAGAAATACAATAAATATTAATACTTACTCAATAATCACGGGCTCGGAGACGGAGAGCCGGAGAGGACGCTGGCGGCAGTCACACAGGGAAGGGCTGATCTGATTATTTGAAGGTGGAGGCGGACTGGACCGACTGGCGGAGCCGTGGAGGGAAGGGCTGAACGCTGAAGCCTGAAGGTGGAGGCTGGAGGCGGAGCAGTGGAGTGCCAGGAGTGGAGGAAACGGCGCAGGGAAGACGAAGAATACTGGAGTTGAAGCCTGAAGTTATGTCGTTTTAGGTTAATTAAAAATAAAAAAAAACCCAAAAATAATGGCCCTCAAAAATTCGGCTCCTACGAAGGGGTAACTTTAAAAATGGTCCTGTCAAAAGTTTATAATTGCTTTTTAATTTTTTCATAAGTGAATAACTTCAAAATGATCTAATGGTATTCAAAAGATAAAAATGTCTTTAAGTGAATAATATAATTACAAAATATGATTTTGTTAAAAAGACAGTACTGTCATTTTAGTTAACAAATAAAAACCAAACACTTCCTATATAACATTACAAAATCAGCTCAAACACAAATAAAAATTCTCTCATCTTCTACACTCTAAAAATCTCAAAAATATCGGTAGTTGAAGAAAAAAAAAATTCTCAGTCAATTACTTCGAATCGGTAAGTATATTTACGTATGTTAAATTTCGTTTTCGTTAAATATGTGTATATTTTTATTTGATAAATTAAGATTCGACATAAGAGTTGGCAGATAAATTTTTTTAGCAGATGCATAATTTATTTTAAGCATAATAGGAAAAGAATTCATCTTCCGATTGGTTTGCCTTAACGGCTGTTACAAAAAACGATGAAAAGTAATAGCCAAAAAAATGGCTGTTAACAGCCCCAATTGACTGTTAAAAGCCTAAAAATCGGCTGTTAACAGGCAATAAATTGGCTGTTAACAGCCAAAATGTTGGCTATTTAGACTGTTAGCAGTTTTTTTTTAATAAGTTTTTGTTTGAAATATTTACAAAATCGGTTTTGTCATGCCACACAGATATGAGGATTATACTCCCAATTTGTTATTTTGAATTGGATGAAAATAGTCGATGAACATGGAAATGGACAAGTGACGAACAAAGTAATATGTCAACACATATAACAGAGACTACATCGTACGACGAATTGTACCATGATATACAGAACAAGCTGAACGTCGATTCATCTCTATACAATATGGTACTGAGATATCAATTCCAAGAGCATTTGCCATTTTCAATTCCACCTGCAAAGGTTACATCTGATATTGACGTGAGTTATCTGTTTGATTTGAACAAAACGCAAATGACACCAATTTGTGTGACTTTAGTGATGAAGGACGACGTAGAAGGTAGAAATGAACATTCGGATGGAGCTGATGACAATGCAAATAATTTTTGGGATACAGTGGAGATAGCTCGCGAGGATGACACTAATATTCCTAAGACAATTGTTCATCATCGTGACATCACTAAGACGTACATAATTCAATCGGTAGTTCAGGACAGCGAGAATGTAAATGAATTTACAAATGAGGATTTAATTGCTTTATCCCGTCAGAGACATGAGCGGGGTGGGAGCTCAGGGGCCAGAACGAGTGAACCTTAATCTAATTCTTCACGTGTGGTTCCCGATGATGAAGATTTGTATGTTGAGCAACTGTTTGAAACGAAGAAAGCTTTACAGGAAGCTGTGCACCTGCCGGCATTGAAATTCAATTTTGAGTTCAAGGTAAAGAAATCAAACAAATCATTGTTGACACGTTGTTTGCGTTGACGACAGTTGCCGTTGGCGGTTGCGAGGGACTAAGATGGATACGAATGAGAATTTTGTAGTTCACAAGTATATACGGGAACATACTTGTAAATTGGGGATTCGTCAAAACCATCACAGACAAGCTCGATCATGGTTTATTGGACGACAGATAATGCACAAGTATCAGAACCCACGGACGATCTATAGACCTTCAGACATCATTAACGACGTTCGACGAGAGTACGGAGTGATCATAAGCTACCAGAAGGCCTTGAAGGCCAAAGAATGTGCGTTTGAGGATTTAATGGGCTCGGTCGAGGAGACTTATGCTAAATTGGCCAGATACTGCCATAATTTGGGGACAACTAATCACGGTTCCACTTTTTTCATTGAGGCGGAAGGCGAGAATTGTTTTAAGTATTTATTCATGGCTCTTGGACAATGCATTAGAGGATTTACAAATGCGACGCGATCGGTAATTTTAGTCGACGGTACAACTTTGAAATCGAAATGCAGGGGCAAGTTGATTATTGCTACATGTCAAGATCCCAACATCCAGATTTACCCACTTGCATTCGGCATAGTCGACAACGAGAATGATCTGTCAATGAGTTGGTTCTTTACGAAGCTCAGGGAGTGATCGGGGAAGTCCCTCATCTTGCCTTCGTAACTGATCGGGGTCAGTCTCTAATAAATGTTATTGCTGAAGTTTTCCTCGTGGCACATCATGGGTACTGCATGTACCATATACAAGGTAATCTGAAGACTAGATACCGGGGCCAAGGCATCGTTTCATTGTTCAGGAGGGCAGCCGAAGCTTACATTGTCGAGGAATGTAATAAGTTTTTGGTCGAGATAGGAAATAAGTCGATATCGGCATGGGATTATCTTACAAAAATGGGGATAGAACATTGGGCGCGATCACATTTTCCAAGACGTCGGTACAACTTGATGACGTCAAATAACGTGGAGTCTCTGAATGCATTGTTCAAGAAAGATCGAGAGTTACAAATTCTCGCATTGATTGAGAACATCCGTACGAAACTGCAGCAGTGGTTTCACGACCGACGTGTGGAATCGCAGAACTGCTCAAGCGGCTAGCCCCGGCTCAAGAGGATAAATTGTTCAAGGCTGCAGAGGTTGCGATGAGGTTGAATGTGGAACCACTGGATGAGTCGCGCTTCTCTGTACAATGTGCACGTCATCTAGTATACATTGTGAACCTGAATGAACACACATGTACTTGTACTCGATTTCAGTTGGAGAGTTTTCCATGTGAGCATGCAGTCGCAGTATCTATGAACAGAGGTTTTGCAGCGAGAACATTATGCTCTCATTATTACACAACTGAGTATTGGAGAACTGCATATGCTGAGACTATATTTCCCTTACTGAACGAATCTGATTGGGAAGTCCCTGCCATATTTTTCCACTTAATAGTTTGTCGCCACCGGTAACTGAACCGCGTGGCCGGGGCATCCACGAACTTCTAGAATACCCTCTACTTGAGAGTTTTCTCGATCGCGTCGATGCGGAAGATGTCGAGCAATCGGCCATACTCGTCAAACTTGTACGAGTCAAATTCCCCTAGATGACAATTAGTCGAGTATGTAATGATATTGCTGTTAAATGAACAATATTTAATTATATAAATTTGATTTGCTAATTTGATTAAGTATACAATTGTAACAGTTAAATGAACAATATTTAATTATATAAATTTAATTTTCTAATTTGATTAAGTATACAAAAGTAACAGTTATTTCATACATAAATAAAAGAGTTACTCAATTCAATTCAATGTACTATATTTTTACAATATTTACAAGTATTAAATAAATGAATCAACAATTAAATGTATAACGTTTACGGATCACACTCGAATTCGTACAAATCGCACGCTAATTTATTCCTCCAAATTTGTATCCATGTTTGGTTGATTTCATCAACCTTATGTCATATACTCAAAAATTCAATGTAATTTATTGCAAAAATGCCGCAATCACCCCTACAATTGAATAATAATGTTAGTGTGAAAACGTGTCGGATAAAAAACTAAGTTTGCAAGTACAAAACAAAATATAAATACTTATGATTTCAATGTCTCGCGTCGTATGGTCCCGTACGATGGCTAGCCTGTCATTAACAATAACACCTGCTCGGACAGCCATCAATGGAACGATCACAGCAAGCGGCTCCAACTGCTGCTCGAGCTGGCCTTGTGTCAGACATGAAGGGTCAGAGTCGTACGCATACATCGTGGAGTCAGCAAAAACAATCTCCAAGGCAATGGTATGATGATTCACGATCGCTGGAACATATATATGTGTACAAGCCTCCCATGCCTTTTCCCCGAGCATCGGCAATATCCATACGATCCATTCGACCATATATTCAGGCAACACGTACTTACTACCCATACATAGCAACGACTCATGCTCAATGGTAACAGTACCCAAAAATTCAGTGCTCAGTATGAGTCGGCCGGGCATAACGAATGACTGCGGATATCGTCTAGCTCAATCTCGCAATAACTCAATGGCCAGGTCGATGTGCTACATCAGGAAACACCAATAAAAAACTTATGGAGTTATTTCATTTCATAAATCGCAAATGTATTATCCAACCTGAGGGTCGTCGAGGAGAGCTGATAGCTTTTTGCTAGTCGGACATCCCTCTGCTCGGGATGCTCGCCAATGATGCATCCAAGGGCAGCGTGTCTCCCCTCGCTTCTCAAACTGGGTACCTAGGAGGGGGACTGTCTCGTACGCCTAGATCTGCAACACATACAATTATTATATTCATATTTATTGTAAACAATATTATAATAAAGTATGTCAAACTTTTACCTGCACGGCAATGGGTAATCCGTATGTATCGTATTTACGCATGGTCCCCTTCGGTCTCGAGTGTGATCTGGTGAAGACGTGCACCGTGTCCTCAAAACATCTCCGGCCCCACGGATATGTGTTGAAGACATCAAGATCGTCGACGATCTACAGATGGAATAGGTCAATCTCAGTCCTCCGATGGTGACATCGCAACACGCTCTCAAGGATGTAGACCAGGCTGAGCTTCAGTCTATCCAACATATGGTCACACCTCGTGATCGCGTCCATCAAAGCTGACGCAACACTGTCCTATGTCCCTCAAAGTAAGTGTCGTGCAGTCTGCCTCTCTGAGTATCAGTACGAGCTGCATCATCACCAGTAATCTCCAATCCTGTGATGAGAACAAAATCAAACATGGAAAAACTCACAACCTTACCCCCAAGGTCGAAGTGGAGGGCATCGCCATCGACTGGACTAAGCAACCGACATAATAGTGCATCGAGAATCTGCCCGGAGAACTGTACATCTCTCAACTCGTACAGGGGCCAAAGAAATGAACGTCGAAGCATATCTGCATGATGCTCATCCAGCAACTCCAACACAGTAGTGTAACTGCCAAAGTTATCGTTCCGATAGCCTTGCCCGGAATCTGTCTCATTGTCAAGTCCAAGTGATACTCCATACTGCAAAATTTAAAAAAAAAAATAACTATCAGCACTTCGAACATAAGATAATGAAATACAGTATAATCTCATAAAATGAAGTGAACCAAATTGTAACAACTACACAAAAGAAATAATTAAATTAAAAAATGAAAGGAAAAAAAAATTGCTAAAAGGAAAATAGAATTTTATGTCATTACGTAAAACTTTTCAGAAAGTAAATATTATTCAATTACGTAAACTAATTTGTTAAAATATAATATTTAACAGTTACAATTATTTATTTAATTATATTACTAATTATCAAATTAAAATTAATTATTTAATTATAAAAATTTTAATCGGCTTCGTAAAATATTTAATTCTATAAATATCTATTTAATATTCGAGTTATTAAATTACGTAAAATATAAAATGATATAAATTTTTATTTAATATTCAATTTATTATATAAAATTTATTATATTATGTAAAATATTTATTTAATATTTGATTTTTCATTTATGAAAAAAAATTTAAAGGAAAAAATAAGAAGTTGCTAATTTGTTAAAAATATAATATATAACAATTACAATTATTTATTTCGTTATACTACTAAAATTAAAATTAAAATTAATAATATAAATTTTATTATATTATCAAATTAAAATTAAAATTAATTATGTAACCATATAATTTCTTTAATTCTACAAATATCTATTTAATATTCGATTGATTAAATTATATGAAATATAAAATTATATAAATTTTTATTTAATATTCAATTTATTCAATTATTTATTAAATATATAAATTGTAATGAAATGTGTAAAATATTTAATTATATAACTTTTATTTAATATTTGATTTATTAAATTATCAAAAAAAATTAAAGGAAAAAATAAGAAGTTGCTAATTTGTTAAAATATAATATTTAACAGTTACAATTATTTATTTAATTATATTATTAATTATCAAATTAAAATTAATTATTTAATTATAAAAATTTTAATCGGCTTCGTAAAATATTTAATTCTATAAATATCTATTTAATATTCGAGTTATTAAATTACGTAAAATATAAAATGATATAAATTTTTATTTAATATTCAATTTATTATATAAAATTTATTATATTATGTAAAATATTTATTTAATATTTGATTTTTTCATTTATGAAAAAATTTAAAGGAAAAAATAAGAAGTTGCTAATTTGTTAAAATATAATATATAACAATTACAATTATTTATTTCGTTATACTATTAATTATCATATTAAAATTAATAATATAAATTTTATTATGTTATCAAATTAAAATTAAAATTAATTATTTAGCCATATAATTTTTTTAATTCTACAAATATCTATTTAATATTCGATTGATTAAATTACGTAAAATATAAAATTATATAAATTTTTATTTAATATTCAATTTATTCAATTATTTATTAAATATATAAATTGTAATGAAATGTGTAAAATATTTAATTATATAACTTTTATTTAATATTTGATTTATTAAATTATCAAAAAAAATTAAAGGAAAAAATAAGAAGTTGCTAATTTGTTAAAATATAATATTTAACAGTTACAATTATTTATTTAATTATATTATTAATTATCAAATTAAAATTAATAATTAATAATAAAAATTAAATTATAGGCCTTTTTTATATTATGTAAAATATTTATTTAATATACATTTATTAAATTATATAAAAAAAATTAAGTGGGTCGGCTGTTAATTAAGCGGGCCGACTTAACAGCCAACCCACTTTGTTAATGGCCTGGGCCGGCCCAAATGATAGACGACCCAGATTATTAATTGAGATCGACTGTTAAAAGTCGGTTTGACTTCTCAACCCGCTGTAAACCGCCGTTATCGTGTCCGGCTGTAAACTGACGGATTTTATCGCCGTGATGTAAAGCTCAAAAAATGAGGCAAACACACCCCTATCACTAAAACTCAAGCAGATCTACGCATATATATTTCAATAAACACAAAAAAAAAGTGAAAATAATTGAAAACCGTATATGTGAAAAAAGAAGGTTGTGAAATCCAAAAAAAAAAAAACTAATATTTGTTCGGCTGTGAGTGGGTGGCCGGCATGGGTCATCTTTGTCAGTGGGTGGCCGGATTCTTCTTTGAAAGTGGTCGATTTTTGTGAATAATGGTTAGTTTTGAGAGTTTTTTGGACGGTTTTCACATTTGGACGGTTTGTGGTCGATTTTTCTTCTCCTTCCAATGAGAGATATTTTTGCCTTTTAGATTTTAAAATTAGGTTTTGGTTTTTTTAATGCTATTTATTGGTCAAAGGCCAAAGTGGAATTATGATATTTTCAACAAGTCATTCATACGTATATCCTCCTCCTAAGAAACTGTCAAGAGGAGAGATTTGTTCACGTCGCGCAGTTTAAAGAATTGGGCCTAAAATTAAATAAATAAATGGGCCAATGATTAAAAAAAGGGGAAATTACAATAAGGGAAAAATTCAAAAATCAGGTGTTAACTTTGACACAATTCAATTTTCAGTTGTCAAGTTTCAAAATGCAAAACTCGAGTATTTATTTATTAATTAATTATTAAATAAATTTATTAAATATTTAATTCTAATATAATATAATCAGCTCAACCCACCTCCACCACCCCTACCATTTCGGGGACTATTCCGACGATCGTTCCGGCCACCACTCTTATCCGACTATCGTTCCGGCGACTACTCCAATTCCGACAATTATTCCGGTGATCGTTCCAATGACTACTTTGATTCCGACAATTTATATAATATGGTCACAGATTCACAATTTAGAT
Source organism: Fraxinus excelsior (assembly GCA_019097785.1). Lineage (NCBI taxonomy): Eukaryota > Viridiplantae > Streptophyta > Magnoliopsida > Lamiales > Oleaceae > Fraxinus > Fraxinus excelsior. The sequence continues at coordinate 25,263,865 of CM032640.1, read as the reverse complement.
AGTCATATATTATTTTTCAGTCACAAATAATAAATTTTATACGTCACAGATTATTTTACGGTCACAGTTCAAAAAATTTCTACGTCACAATTAATTCATTAATCACAGATTAAAATTTATAGGTCACACAGTCATAGATAACAAAATGGTTGGTCACAGATTATAGAATTTGAAGGTCATAGAAAACCAAATCACCAGATCCTCCACCTGCACCACTGTCGACTGCCACCACCATTGTCAACCCACCACACACCACATCAAGTAAATACCACTGCACACCGACAGTGCCACCACCACCGCACCCACAGCACACACCATCTCACGGCATCGATCTGATAAAAGTTCCCAACTCCTAGATCCAATCTACGAGCAACAACCTCCACCACCAACCACTCACATATTAACTATTTAATGGTTCACCACCACCCCACCGTCGCCGTAACCACCATTAACAAATGTAAACACCCAAAGCAGTACCCCCAGCCCAATCTAGAGTTACCACTGCCAACACGAGCACGCCACTACCATCACCATCGCCGCACGTCCTACCTAGATCCACCGCATCACCATCACCACATAACCTCACCAATACCATCCAAATCACCACTACCATCAACCATCGCTGCCACCCTACCTAGATCCACCATCACCATACAACCTCACCAACACTACCCAAATCACCACTGCCAACAACCACCACGTCGTCCTACCTAGATCCACTGCACCACCATCACGGTGTTAACCCACAACCACACCAACACCACCCACATCCACACACACCCACCACCACTAAGATTTGAGCGAACGAACGTACAGTTCGCCGTAGCAACGCTTTGATCGAGGAGCCCATACCGATGGACCTTTCTTGCAGCGACGGAATCACCAGAGACTTCTTGTGGAATTAGCCCCCGATCCACCTCCTCGACCAGGTTGTGGATAGCAGAATCGCCGGAGGACTTTTTGTAGATGACACCATTCTTGCAGCGACACCGGCTAGGGAGCAAAGAGAGAAGGGAGAAAGTAGAGAGAGAGAGAGAGAGAGAGGCTCGAGAAATGTTTTGGAGGGATTGGAATTATTAGGGTAAAATATTTAATGTTTAATTATTATATTGATACTCGATTTATGAATTATGAAACTTCAGCCTTGATTTTTAAATTGTAATCTTTAAACACCTTGAATTATGTAATTTCCACTTACAATAACTCAAGTGTTTAAAAATAAAAATTCAAAATTCAGGACCAAATTTCATTATTCAAAACTCAAGTAATATATTAAAACTCTAACCTTAATTTATCACTCTCAACACCCACACCTCTCTCTCTCTCTCTCGCCTACTTTCCTTTCCCATTCCTCTTACTTTCCTCTGCATCCATTCTCTCTCCTTCCCCTACCCCTATCTCCTTCGCCTCTCTTCGTCGGCCGACGCTACCGTTCGAGTAGTAGCGCAGCTGCTGCGGTTCGCAGAGGGAAGACTCCAGGCACTCGAACGATACGGTCTCGCCGCATGAGTAGAAAAGTGAAGACTTGTTGTTGGGGGCAAGGAATAATGTGTCCACCGTAGCTACACATGAGGCGGAGTTTTGTGGTGATGGTGGAAAGTAAGGGCGGATGTGAATGAGGTGAGGTCGGGGTGGCGGAGGGATGCGGTGGTGTTGGGTCCATTAGGCGGCGTTGGTAGAGATCTGGGAAAATATAAGTTGGGGTTAACTAGAATTATATAGGACTTTGTTTTATGCACAACAGCGTGGTTGGTGGTGGTGTTGATAGTCATCTGGCGACGGTGGTTGGATGCGACGGTGGTGGTGGTGTGTTGTGTGGTTGGATGCGGTGGTGATGGTCGTGACGATGGATTAGTACTAGTTGTCGTGAGGTCGTGGTGGTAATGGCGGCGACGGGGTGAGGGTGGTCAAAAGTTGTTGAATTGGTAGTGTACGTGACCAATTATTTGGTTATCTGTGACCAAGTATTTAAGTGTGACTTCAAAATTTGACAATATGTGACTGAAAAATAATCTGTGACCAATAAGTTTGAAAATATGTGACCAATGAAATTAACTGTGACTTATAATTTCTTGAATTTATGACTTCGAAATCATCATTGACTAATTAATTTGATAATATGTGACTAATAAATAAATTATGACATATAAGTGCCCGTGCGATGCACGGGTTGGATTATTTTAAAAGTAATGTTAATGTGTTAAATATGTTAAATTATCGTGAAATATATCTTGAATGTTTGATTTGGAAATTTAAATTATCCCAATAAATGCAACACCTCCGACGGGAATCAACCTGCCCGGTCGGTCGAAGGCAGTGCCCCCGGCGGGGATAGACCTGATCGGTCAGGTCGAGAGGACAACGTCCCCGAAATGAATTTTGATTTTTATGTATGTATGAAATTAATTTTTTCTAATTTTTTTAGTTAAATAAATTATTAATAAATAAAATTGTATTTGGGGAGATGCTAATTCCCCGTAGGTGCACGGAGAGATGCAAACTCCCCATGCATACATGGGAAGAACCAAATTTATATAATTTCAAATTTGCATAATGTAATAAATATTTTGTATATATGTATGTAACTAATATTATGATGTATAAAACAAAGGAAAAGGAAAAGGAAAAAATAAAATGTCCATCCCTCCCCGTGCGCGCACGGAGAGTAAAATTTTTTATTTTTCTGCATGTTTTTTATTTTTAAAACCTTTTCTAACATGCGCATACTAAAATTGACTTTTCTGTTTTTTTTTTTTTTTTTTGTCTATAATGCCCTTTTATGTTGATACACTGTGGATGCAAATTGTTTTACAAATTAATAGTAAATGATAGGAATAAAATGGGAAAAAAAAACATGAAATTGTGGGATAAAATGAGAATAAAGAATGATTCGTATATGAACAGTAACCTGCGGGTGGATAAAGTGGAGAAAATAGTAATTGGTGGGGGATAAAATGGGAAGTCCAAATGCTTCACAAATGAACAGTGATATGAGGATTCGCTCTTTTATATTAGTAGGTATATGTGACCATTAATTGTATAATTGTAACCTAATTAATAAATATTTTTAATTAATTATCTAATACTTGAATTTTGAATGGTTAAACTATATACTAAATTCATGGTTAAACTATATACCTGATTTTTGAATTGATATAAACCATACATCTGAAATATGAATTTTTTCCCATTTTTAATGGATCTGGACTTGAACAGTGGGCTACAGCCAAATGCCCATTGCCAAATCTGCCCATGCTATGAGTTATAAAATATGGGGTGAAATTGTAAAACCCTTGCTCATATATATTAAGTCAAATTAAAAAATGACCAGAGGCTTTTACAAAATTTCACATTATAAAATTATAACATTATTTCCGTAGTACATTTATTTTTTTTATTTTAAATTATACATTTTTCAATAAAATAATATTACACACAAATTCATTTTTTTTTTCATAAAAAAGGGGGCTCAAATAGGCTAGTCACTTGAGTTATTTAAAGGTGCATTATTGGTCGATAAATTTTATTTTACTTATTTAATTACTATCTATTTCACAAAATTTAAAATTTATTAACTTATCCACCACTCATTTTTATTATTTATAAATTATTCCTGAAAGGCTAAAGTTAGTTTGCTTCATTGTTTGTATTTGAATTAGTGTTCTAAATAATTTAATACATACTAGTCGTGGAGGCAAAATTTCATACTTTATAAGCTTAAGCTAGGCTATGTGAGATTTAAGCATAAAAAAGGTTTTTTATTTTATTTTTAATCGTTTTAAAAATCACTTAATAATTAAAATAATACATATCAAATATCTAAAATTATAAAATATTATGTTTACTTAATAATTTCTATCATAAGTCATTATACAAGTTTGAAATTTTCGAAATGCAAAAATTATAATATTTTTCATAATTTAAATTTTCAACTAGACAAATCATACTTAATAGATTTATAAGAACTTCATATATGTTTTTGGAGTTTACAACAAAATAACGAATTTTAAGATCATAATTATATAATGTAGATAGCACCTAAGCTTAAATCTTATTTATCTATTTAGATAAAATTGTTTTTAACTTCTGTGCAAATAAAATCTTTTAAAACTTGAAATTAAATTCAAATGAAAAGTTTTTTTTTTAAAAAAAAAAACTAATAAGGTACGTTTAGAGAAGATGAAAGAGGGGAAGAAAAAAAATTCAACTACTTAAGAATTGAAAAATAAAAATTCTCTAAATGAGAAGCGAGACTTTTTACGCAAATTTCGAGCTTAAGCGAAGAGTTTTTTAGAACACTGATTTCAATTCAATTAACCCCTATTTGACAATCATTTAAATATTTTTTTTTTGGAAAAATTAAGTTTTGAAATAGTAATATTTTGGAGAATGTGTGATTAAAAAAAGAAAGAAAAAGTTTTGAGTTTACATGTAAAATATTTTATTATGTAAATGTGTGGTTGAAATTGAATTTTTTTTTTTTTTTTAAAAATGAAATTTGTGAGAAATAGGGGCTAAAAATTCTTTTAACCTTAATTTACAGAAATTTTGCTTGAGTTGAAGAAGTCATTAAAATAACCTAATAAAATGCATTCTACTCTACACAAAATTATAAAGGCACACACATTATTTTAAAACTAATAGTTTAAATTGTACACGTCATATGCATGCCCCTAATCAATTTTAAGCCCCTGTTTGAGTCACATTATTTTTTCATTATCAATCTTCTACTCATTTTCAATTATACATTCTTCAATAAAATAATATTTTCATTCATATCAATAATATTTTCTTTTTTTTTCAACCACATATTCCTCATCATAACAAAAAAAAAATAAAAAAATAATACATTCTTGTGGAAATAATGTGGCTCAAACAGTGGCTAAATTTTAACCATAAAAAATTGAAGGATACATGAGTTGTGCATCAATCTTTTTTGGTTTGAAGTGTACTCACAAGCATATTCTATAAAAATAAAATGAATTTTCCAAATACATTTGCACTTCTTCATGGCACCAGTACTAAGAAAGCTATGGTTCGAGGCTTTAGCAGGTCTGTTGATAGAGATTAATCGTTTTTTTCCCGGATGCATTGACATTCCCTTTTTTTCATTCCTTGGATAAACTTCAAGACAGGCGATTTTCGTAATAGAAGAGACATTTGACGATAAACTTGGGCTTGTTCGGAGAGATCATCATAAATGATTAAAATGTGTTGCTTACGGTACATAAAATATTCAGCCAAAGCTGCTCCTGTATAAGGAGCAATGTATTATAATGTAGCAGGGGAATCCGTTGTTTTGGCTACCACATTAATGTATTCCATCGCCCCCTTTCATGTAAAGTAGTTATTATTGGAGTCGTAGAAGATGTTTTTTGACCAATAGCTACATCATTTGATAACGAGAGTCATTCTTTGATTAATGATCATTATGAGCCAGACTCAATGGAATTTGATCAATCATTTTTTTTTGGTCATTAAAGCGGACTCGAAGCTCTGACATTCGCCGCAGGATAAACCATCGCCTCTCGGTGGCCTGACTGATTCTACCATAGAGGCCGACGATAGACAATAACTTCCATCCGAACACAACTTACAACTTTCATCAGACCGTGCTCTCTAAAGAACAACTCTTCATTTGATTCGTTGATCCTTTAAAAAACAAATAAGCAAAGTTCCATCGTTGAGTGACAAATGAGAAATTTATGGAAAGTTACAATCCACACCACGGAATAGTGGACCTACATGCCTTAATCGACCTTTTTTCACAACCAGAGGTACGTCCTTTCTGTTCCTCTCGTACTAGGGAAAAGTCATCTCAATGATCTAACACCCATACTGGATATGAACTGAACTATCTCACGATGTTCTAAACCCAGCTCACGTATCACTTTTCAGTTTTCTATTCTGCTTTAAACGATTCCCGTGAGAGAGTTTATAGGAATAATTTGGATTTCGGTGAACCAACCCAACCGATCAGTTACAAGTAACAAACAATGATGAAGAAATGAAAATTATACAATTTTATATTTTGTATTTTCATTTTATAGGATCCTTTACTCCGACAACATCTAAGGTTCCTCGAATAATGTGATATCTTACACCGGGTAAATCCTTAACCCTTCTCTCTCTTACTAAACTGAAGAATGTTCTTGTGAATTATGGCCAATACCGAGTATGTAAGCATTGATTTCAAATCTAGAGGTTAATCGTACTCTGGCAATACCAAAATACCAAGTTGGCTCAATCGTCTTTATGTTGGTCCTTCATATCACTTTTCCATATAAATGATAAGTGTATTTTATACACTTATTCGAGCTCTAAAATATTGATATTTCGTAATTCTTTTAATGGAATTATAGCCTAATTTATTATATAATGTGTTATTTGGTAAAACTCAATTAATGGAAGTGAAATTGAAAGAAAGAAGTGAAAAACGACAAGATCTAAAGTTTGGGGGCTAAATTGCAATTACTCAAAAGTTGTGTCGAAGCTCACGATGAAGATTTAAAAATGCGAGAAATGGATATAACTGAAGATCAAAAGGAGTGAAAATAAATCAATTTTCAACCGCACAAATATGTCCAAATTTTTAATTGGAGATTGAGACCCATTTTTTGCCCAGGAAACGTTTGAATTGAAAAATGGCTATCAAAGTTGTAGCCCTTTGATCCATCCTTCCAACGCATTTTGAATCACCTTAATCGGACATTAGGAGAAAAAATTATGATAAAAATACTGAGAAAGACGCATAATGATAGCTAGGTAATGCCTATGCAGCGCTCATGCGCTACAAAGCTGCTTATTTTCAGCAATGCGGCGATGTACTGCCAACTTTTTAGGCTTTTACTTTTGGGCCGCGAGAAGCCAATAAAAAGACTCCAATTTGGCCAAGAACGTGTAGTGAAGTATAAATAGACCTAAGGAGACATTAATAAAGGGGTTCCACACATTGAAAAAGGATAGATATAACGAGAGATTGAAGAGCAAAATCAAGAGAAAAAACTCATCGCGGGATTTAAGATCAAAGCAAAGATTGGAAGCGGAAGAAGATATTGGTGCAAGAGTTTATTCTTTTCCATATCTTTATTCTAATAATCCGGTTATGTATTCAAATTTATTTATTTGTTTTTCTTTTTTACATTATGTGTAACTAAACTCTAAATTAGGGCGAACAATGTAGTCTTTTGAGACCCTTAATTCTTTAATCCAAGATTTATGTGATTTATTATTTCATGTGTTGATTTTATTATGAGTTTAATGTATTAAATTACCTGATCAATAATTTGATGATTTTGTGAGTCTCTCACAAATCGAGAGGTGAGTTTGAGATTTAGACCGTATAATAAAATTCGATAAAATAGTATAACGTGTAAAGATACATATACTAATTATTGCGGTCGTTATAGAAATTCTTAGAATCATAATTCGTTTAACTAAGAGTAATTCGCATAGAGATATTGAATTGAATTAGTTAAATAGGCTCAATGAGAACTTGAGATGGGTAAATTGAATACTATAGAAGGATTCGACCGAACACTATATTAGGCTAGAATTTTGAATTGAGAATTGATGTGATCACTAGATGAACTTGTTTCGTCCTAATATTCATTATGTATTCTAATTTTCTATCAATCATTGTTTGAAATCTTTTTATACTTTCCATTAGTTTTAAGTAGTTAGTTCATAAAAGAAAAATAATTTTCACACATTTTACCATACTTCATTTGTTTACTTACATTAAATAAGAGTTAGAAAAAGTAAATTAAGTCTAAAGTATAGTTCTCGTGGAAACGATAAAGAACTCAAATGTCCACTATATTACTTGTTGCGATAACTTACACTTGCGATATAAAAAACGTAACAATAAATTTAGGGTAAGTTTGACAGATTTTTTGCTTGCGCTTCTTATCAAAGAACTTTATCTTCCAAAAGAGTTTTTAGATGAAATCACATTAAACTAACTTTCTTTAAAAAAAAAAATTCCAACTAAAACAACCACTCCCATATAATTAAGCCCATGTTTGGTACCGATTAAAATATAGATTTTAATCTAAGTCAAAGTCAACTTTTATCAAAATCCACTAAAAATTTAACTTTAATACCAACCAAACATGGGCTAAATAAACGAGCCCAATCTAATGACTTCTCAAAAGCCATGACAAACGGTCCTTACTTTATGTTTCAATGATTTTAAGAAAAATACCATTGCTAAAAATATTTCATCGGTCTGATTTATTATCTCATTCCAACAAACAAGAGTGAGCATCCTAAACTTTATTGTACAAATCTGAGATAAAAAATTTACAGCAGCTTCAAGCTATTGTTGATTGGACAATAAATACTTATGGTCAATGACTCTTATATGTGGAGGCTCGACAAGATGATAAGCCGAAATGATTTATTTCCATCAGGCAGCAACATGGCCGAATATCCATTTGCGGATCTGCATATATGTACAAGATTCTCAGCTAATGGTCATATAAAATGAGGAATAATATTACTTATACATAATAGAGTTAGATAATGGTTTACATACATATGATGTGTCCAAAAAAGATTGGGATACTTTTTTTTTTTTTTGTTGTTGAAGAAATTATGACCATTTCCAATCGTATATCACCACATCATGCATATATAAGTCATTATGTAAATCATTATTTACATATTGCACAATCGTAAAATGAAATTGAGTTCACAAGCACGGAACAAGGAGGGGAGCAATATGTGAACGGACATTAGGCTACTATATTGAGTTGCAGAATATTTTAGCCCAGAGAGAAAAGTTTCGAGCATCTTCACATTTACTAGGTTTGAAAAGGTACTTCAAGCCTTCGATACCATTTCCTCCAACTTTTCTATCATACGTTGTGTTTAATACTTCAGTAAATCACATCTTAAATACAAGAAGCCAGGGGCGGACGCAGACTTTAAAGTTAGGGGGCACAATCGAACTTGCAAAGAAATTGTGATAAATTTTACAATAGAAAATTTACGTAAAAAAAAACATACCACGTGCAATTTTGCATACGAGAATTTACATGAGATATGACTTTTTCAGATGTAAGATTTTAAAAAAATTTGATGTTATATTCCATATAAGATTTTCTAATAAAATTGTGAAAATTAGATTGAGAAATTTGTATCGCAAAAATAATAAAGGTTAATGAAATAATCGATTTTTTTTTAAAATGCGAGTTAGACGTCTTTCTTTAAAGCTCACGTTTAACGTATTTTTAACTATTTTTTATATTTGTTTGGACTATTCGATATGCCCATAATGTAGTTCTCGAAATAAGTTTCGAGATGACATAAGCAATTTGTAGATTCGATTAGCGTACGATCGTCACAGAATTTTTAAAATTAGCATATTATCGAAATTTAAATTTAATGTGATTTTGCCCCTATTTGGTGGAGATTAAAATCAAAATTTTTAGTAAATTTTAATAAAAGTTAAACAGTTATGAATTTCTTGAAATATGTTATTAAAATTAATTATTAACTTTGATTTAGATTAAAATTTAGATTTTAATCAATACCAAATATGATTTTGTAATTTAAAAAAAAAAAATCAAAAGTGGGGGGCACATGCCCCCCAGGACCCCCCGGGGTCCGCCAGTGCAAGAAACCTCATATCCCTATCAGATAAAGCATAAATCTTCACGATGAACAGTGGTTTTTTCAGTGTCCCACATTGCCCTTTAGAATTCAAGTCAACAACTTTACAATGTCACGAAACAAAATGGGAAAAGACCCTAAAGGAGTAGGGTCGTTCTCTTCGTGTTTCAGCTTTGTGTTTTGAGTTTTGAATTCGTTTTGTGTTTTGAGTGTCTGTTTTGAAATTTCTAAAAATGCGTTCTTTTTACTATTCTGAAAAACTGTTTCCGAAAACATAAAAATTGAAAACGCATTTACTTTGAAATTTTGAGATTTTTTTAATAATATTTTATTCAAAAAAATCTGATTATTCAACAAATTTTAATGGTTTAATGTTACTATAGTATTAAATAACATATAAATTTGAAATTGGTGAAACGTCAAATTTTTTTTCAAGATATTAAAAACATAACCTGAATTACATTTGATGAAACAGTTCAATCGATACTATTAGAAGTTTACGTGTCAATCCAGTAGCAGTAGTCCCGCTAAATATTTCCCCCAAAGTGTGGTAGTGCTTACATCCTTCCCTTTTGAACAGTTTGTAATCGGACTTGTTAATCTACATTACAAAAGAAGCCTCGTTAGAAAAGGAGTACAATTAAATATCTCAAAAAATAAAGACGAAAAATCTTCTTTAATAAATACATATACCGTGTAAAAGTGTTGCCAAACTTTCTGTGGAGCATTAACTTTATTGGTATTTGGATCTCATGTGACCCCTATATGACCCAAAAGTTCGGAGAACATACGGTGAATCTTACATAAGCGGTTCCACTTTCCCTTTAATCTATATATCCTGTAATCCACTTTTGTTGAAGCTACCATTGTTTCATTAATTCTGCCACATTCATCTTTCGTGAATGTAGAATATTGCAATGCGTTTGATTTCACTCTCTCGTAAAGAATTTCGGTAAAAGCACGTTCATTCTCATCAGACCATGACATTGGTTCCTTATTCTTAACTCTGTGACCACTCATGTTCTATATTCAATATAAATAAAATTATCACAAAATGTATAAGTCATTCCATAGGTACATGTCAATCCTACATCAACTCTAAGTAAAAATCAGGCAAATATAAAGAATAGTAAGATACTAAAGCAATTTATGAAAAAAAAAAAAAGTTTGGTGGAAAAAAGCAAACACAAATGTTGATAAAAAGGGGATTCCATTGGGTACGTGAGTTGCTACATTTCTGTAATTGGGAATGGCAATATAATTTGCTATCTAGCATGAAATCGGTTGCAGTAAGCTTTTTATAATATTGTATCAAGTGGAATTTATACAAGTAGATTCCTTCAGATTGACGATTATAAGCAGGACAATTCATGGAGATGACTAATGAAGAAAAACATTGTAAGTGCACTCTTTTTTAAGTCAAGGTGTTTCGTGCAATTAATCAATTAAGAGGTTTTCTAGTAAAGAAAAATAGAAATTAAATATTACACTTGTTTGTGATAAAAATAATGTTTCATAATTTACTGGAGTAATCTGGTTGACTAAAGGACTGACACTACAGAATTGTCTAAGTTTTAAGCTATATAAGCTGCATGAAAGGAGAGTTTATTGTTAATTCAACAAAAAGCCCTTAGAAGACCATCCAACATCTATGGGCCGATGAGATTTGATTAGCAATCAAGTGTGGATTCAACTTAAGCTATTTCAAAATCAATATAATTTTATTGCAAAATAATAGAATAACAAACTGCTTCTAAGAGATCAAGCGTCATGTATGACACTCAAGTCATGTTAAGGTAGAAAATAAAGGTAAAATCTTGTTTATTACATTTTATACATTACCTTTTAATATCTATCATTTGCAAGTTAAAACAATTATAGCAGTTAAGCTGCCAAAAAATCATCACGTTCATGTACACAATGATAGCAGTTAACACTCCAGCTGCTTGAAGAATTGACTGTGCAGTCTCAAACATACCAAAATCAGAATATCAGAATCTAAAGGCCATGTGAGACATTTGTTCTATTTGAGCTCAACATAGCAAGACACATGCAACATCGCAGCCTTGCCCAAAAATTGCTCCCGAAGGTCAGAAACCATTCTATCAATTCCACCTCCACCACCAGCTACCCTTCCCCCTATGAATTCAACCTGCAATTCTGCCTCCTCCACCATCTACCATTCCCCCTGCGAATTGACTGTCCCAACTATTATCCAACCCGACTAAATTTTCACAGCAAACAAATTAAAAAACAGAGCGAAATCGGACCCAACAACTATGACACGGAATAACAAGCAAATAACTAAATATTATCACAAGCAAAGGAATCAAAACCTGGATTTGAAGATGCGAAACCTGGATTCAAACTGCCAGTTGTGAAGCCTTTGATTCGGCTAAACCAGAACAAAAAGCCCTTGATTTGAAGATTCCGTCTAGAATCCTTCGATTTGGCAACACGATCTGTTTTCGTTTTTAGGTGGTGGGTTTGTGAGAGGAGATCGATTTATAGGGAGATGGACAGAGTTGAGTGTTTCCTGAGAGTGAGAGAGTTGAGAGAGAGAAATAGAGTGCCTAGGATTGTTTCTTGTGTTTTGTATTGTATTTTCCAAAACGATATTTTTATCATTTTCTGTTTTCAATTATTTTTTTTCCATTTTCAAAAACTCGTTTTCGAAAATAAAATAAAGAACGCGTTTTCGCTACTTTGAAAAATTTAAAACAGAAAACGACTTGAAAACGACAAAGAGAACATGGACTTAATTATCTAGTAAAATTGCCCTTCAATCAAAAGCTCTGGTATTCTCATCTCTCTTCTTTTTTTATTGGCCAAACAAAACTGAGTCAATTCCCAAAAGAAAGGCAGAAAAGGTGGATACAAGGCAATTGCAGCAATATAAAAGTAAAAAAATATATACACTACGAGAAAGGGTACCTCTGGCAGCTTTTTACGGAACGTAACATCCAGTCTAGCATCAAGAGTGTTCTCAAACACTATTTTCCCATCCCTAGATGCCAACACTACACCACCACAACTGAAAATAGAATGAATGCGGTTTTTATTAGAAATTTTGCATTGGCAATCATCTTAATAACCAACAACTTAATTTAAGAGCATAAATATTCCAAGTTTGCTTAGTTCACTCGAATGTACCCATGCAGCCAATTTTTATAAAAAAAAATCTTTCTTAGCTAAAAGTAAAAACCTAGTAGGAGAGCTGTACTAGAAAGGTCTGCGTGCATTGTGATGGGAAGGAGCAGGTGGCAAGTGTATGTTGTCAACTATGATCTTAGGTGAATGAACATTTGCGTTCTCCACATACCCCTCCTTTGTTGAGTCCAAGGAATATTCCATTTCCACCTAGTGAATGTCCTCTTTACGACAACGCAATAAGACAGATAGCTCTTTCAGCCTGAGCAAACTCTGAAATACAGAACTTAATTTATGATTAGTATAGCAGATGAGTTGATAAATGAAAATTAATTAGCATCCATGAAGGTGTCGTGATCTCTATAAACGACATGTTTCCACACAACCTATAAAATATATTTTCCAAGTCTTATTTCATTTGCTTTAAAATGATAACTAAAAGAAAGATTGATTTCAGTAAAGAAGAGCTGAGAATAGGCATAGAATTAGATAAGAAGGTTAATGTTGGGTTTTTTGATACCCAATAAATCTGGGCGATAATTTAAAACAGTTGACGAATTTTATCGACACCATAGATTTGGCTCGACTCGAATACTACCGATACTTTTGGAAGACCCAAGATGGAGATGGATTGGTGATTTTGATTAGTATGGGGTTTGTCTATTGGTTAGGCCCATTTACCTATTATTTAGTTGGCCAATCCGTTTGGCCGAACTATGTAACCTAATATACATATATCTCTCTTGTGTTAGGGTGTGTGAGTGCAAGTGAGGAGTGTGAGAGAGGGAGGGCAGCCGAGAGTGAGGGAGAGTGGAGCCGATTTGGGAGCTTCTTCTAGGTGAGACTCTACCATTGTTACCCTCTTCTCCTTTCTCCATATGTGGACTTGCTAACCACCACCACCATGGTCCTTTGTGGGCTGAAATCTTGGAGCAACCAAGTAGATAAAGGTGTTGGGTCTAGCTTGAAGTCGTGTGGTGTTGATTTTGTTTTTCTGAGCCCGGAAGGTGTTGATTGAAGCCCCAAAATTCTTACAAATTGTATTAGAGCTTGGGTGGAGGTGAAATCTATGTTTTTTGGAGCTTGAAATCGACCAAAATAGGGGCTGGAAATGGGCAGAAACGCAGCAAAAAAATAGAGGAAGGAGCTGTCCAGATTTTTCAAATTTTGGCCGAACCTGTTTTGGCGTTTTTCGGACAAACCAGAGGTCGGATGGAGAAACGGATACCACAGTTGGACTCATCAGGCAGAGAAGATGTCGAAAGGGTCACACGCCGCCGGAGCTGCCGACGCCGGGGAAACTTCGACGAGCGACTGGCCGGCGCGTCGGCCAGAATCCAACGATGGTGCCAAAAGGCAGTTTGTTCCCGACAACAAGACGACCCTACAGTGTTGTCGGATTTCAGTTTCGGGCAATACAGTGAAAGTTGGACGATTTTGCCTTTGGACGTTCGGGTGTCGTTTCGTGTTGTCGGAAGCTTTGGGACAGATTGCAGTAGTCCTAAAAGTGATGAATTCGCAGCTCTGGATATTTACGGACCTCCAAACGTGGTCCGCTCGGTATCGTGTTCTTTGCCTATTATTATTACAGTTAAAATTATTGTTTATGATAATTTATTTTTCGCATTAGAAATCATCGTGTGGGGTAATGTTAGGTTTGGGGTTACCGTGAAGGGGTAACCATTGCCTGTTGCTAGACCTAGGAATTACTTGTTAATTATTTGCCTTAAATTCTTCGTGAACTTGTTGCCAATTAAATATTTTTCATTATTGGAATTGCACGTGACCTTAGGAAATTTTACTTGACTATTCTATATGATTTGTGTCGGTACTTTATTTGTGGTCGTTGTTGATTGCATTTTGTGTTATGTGCATTTTTAGGTAAAATGGCGACACATTATGAGTTGTGCATGTTTTAATAAAAATTGTGATTTTTTAATTTGGCAAAACGAAAATGTTTTTCATAAAACCTTTTGATGGAAAATGTGGTCTAAGGAAAATGCGAAAATTAAGATGTGTTTTAACTGCAGTAATTGGACATGGTTGAAATAGACTGTCCTAGAAATGATAATAAAAGGTATGTGACGAGAGTGATGAGGTGAATTCTGTCATTAGGTCGAGTGATGACCCGTGTGAGGTTTATTGAGAGTAAACATGGTTACTACATGTGCATCAGTGTATAATCCTTTCTGTATGTGTGTGATCGCTTAATTCGGTTGTGTGATTATATGTACATTTTCAATGTGTTTGATATGTACATTGACATGAATTGGAGTGATCTTATTACTTGGTGTAATTGTCAGTATGCATAGTAGGTTGAGATTTATGGTATACTCTGTTTGCTCTATGAGTGGTATAAGAGAGTGTGGTAGTGAGAAGTAAGAGGGGTAGTCCTTTTCTCCTTCATCTTTGTGAGCCTGTGTGGTTTGTCAGGCTGCCTGTGAGCAACATGGAATGAGATATGATAAGTGTGGTAATATCTTCGTGGGGTCATTTATACATTTGTTGCGTATGTGTTGGCCTGTTGATTGACTTGGTGTTAATCTGTTGTTCTGTGTGAACATGGTTGAAAGATCTATGTGTTATCCTATATGATATCTTCATAACATGTTTATTTACTCTTGATTGATTGATGTGATTATTTGTTTCTACTTGGGTGTTCTTGACCTTAGCCCTAGTGAGTATATGGAGCAGGTATGGTATGTGTTTTGGGTTCGAAACACGATGTAAGGTCTGTGATACCAATTTTATTGGTTACCTTGATTGTGCGAGTATAAACTGTGTGTTTTTTTTATTACTTGCAGATTTATTGGGATCAATGTGGAGATTTGTTGGATTTTTTGATACCCAATAAATTCGGGCGACGATTTAAAACAGTTGACGGATTTTATCGACACCATAGACTTGGCTCGACTCGTATACTACCGATACTTTTGGAAGGCCCAGGATGGAGATGGATTGGTGATTTTGATTAGTATGGGGTTTATTTGTCTATTGGTTAGGCCCATTTACCTATTATTTAGTTGGCCCAACTATGTAACCTAATATACATCTATCTCTCTTGTGTTAGGGTGTGTGTGTGAGTGCAAGTGAGGAGTGTGAGAGAGAGAGAGGGCAGCCGAGAGTGAGGGAGAAGGGAGCCGGTTTGGGAGCTTCTTCTAGGTGAGACTCTACCATTGTTATCATCTTCTCCTTCATCCCTATGTGGATTTGCTAACCACCACCACCATGGTCCTTTGTAGGCTGAAATCTTGGAGCAACCAAGTAGAGGAAGGTGTTGGGTCGAGCTTGAAGTCGTGTGGTGTTGATTTTAGTTTTCTGAGCCCGGAAGGTGTTGATTGAAGCCCTAAAATTCTTACAGTTAAAGATTTTGTTGTCTAAAGTTTTTCAGGAAACAACTTCACAGAATCTATAACAAATGCACTAGAGAAAAATTATAGTCCTAGAAAATTCTTTTGCAATTTTTTCCTGTCCTAATCTTATCTAAGGGTTTCTATTATCAGCATTTGCAACTGGTGCCATTAAAATGATATACACCAAAAAAACTAAATATAATAGAGTTTCAACAACCTGAACAATAAAATCTTACAGAAGTTTTTCATAGCTTCCATCACTCTTGTTCACGTTCAAGAGCTCTTTCAATGCAGGCTCCTTCATGGAGCCTACCAGATCATCCTGAGCTTGAAGAACTTTGAATCGAGAAGCATTCAGCTGCATGGAGTACTCACTAAGACAACCCAAATAACACAAATTCACATCACATGATCGGATCAAAATCATTTACACAGTGTTACACTCTACGCTGTCTTCTTAGTTTGGATTTGATAGTAGAACACTTTTGGTAGAGATTAAAATCAGATTTTTAGTAGCTTTTGATAAAAGTTAATGAAACGTATGATTAAAAAGTTATGGGATCATAAAATGTGTGGTAAAAATTAATTGTTGACTTTGACTTGATATTTTAATTGAATTTTAATCCAAACCAAACATGGCTTAATAAGTCAGCAAATTTGTAATTTATGAGAAAAAAGATATAGTTTAATTAAAAAGATATCTATTAATTTCTTGCCAGTCCAATTAACAATAAAATATCATCATGTAACACGCAATCTAGATCTCCTAATCAATTGGAAGGGGAGTATTCTAGTACAATAATCAGATTAATCACTTCATAAAATCAGCATCAACATGTATGCAACAAGTATAATCATAAATCAACTTCCAAGTTCCGTGCAAAATAAATGTTCTCAATTAACCAAAACAAACAATTTAAAGACATTGTTTTTTTATATTTCATCTCTATAGAGCGGAATTATTACGAAAGTGTTTCGCGCGGAAAGTTGAGTCTCGCTAACAATTAAGATATGGTTCAGACAATTGTGTAAAGAACATATATCTTGAGACAAAGTCCCAAAAATGAGTGCTTTATTGATAAAGATTTACAATCGGCGAGAAGCGAAATGCCTCGAATGGGCGCAAGCACACAGAACAATTGAAAGTTAAATACGATAAAAGTAAAGGAAATGAAAATTATATATTCTCTGTTAGAAAGTGTTTGATTCGGGGTCCTTGTTCTATGCATTCTCTTATCTTTTATACTCCTCTGACAATTGTTGTCGTGGAACCGCCTGAAACTGCTGGTCGTCCTGTAACTACCTATTGACTTGTCATGGAACTACCGTTCTAACTGCTGTCATTACTTTTACCATTGAACTGCTTGTAACCGAGAATTCCTGGATCATAAGATATGATGAGATTGCCCCTTAACTGCCTTAGTAACCGTCGCTTAAGATAACAATTTGCCCAGATCCTGGGCGTTTCATAGGCTTGGGCAATAATAGCACCGTCGCCCTGAATATTCATAAAGTGATGTATACGCCCAAAGCTTAGACTCTTGTATACTTGAGCGATGATAGGCATTCGCTACATAACTCTGTCTTGGGCCTTTTACATGGTCTAACTGGGGCATCACTCCTTGGGCCATTAATTGGGCCTCAATTTTAGGTGTCAACAGAAATGAGGTTAAAATTTACGGGGGGCGTATTCAATTGAGATTTTTAATGACTTTTTGGGATTTAAAAAGTTTAGGGGTGTGTTTGAGCCACATTATTTTGGAAGAATGTATTCTGGAATAATAGATTGATAGAGAATGTGTGGTTGAAAAAGAATGTTATTGATGTGATGGAAAATATTCTTTTATTGAAGAATGTGTGGTTGAAAATAAGTAGAAGAATGATAATGAAAATTTTAATGTTGCTCAAACAAGGGCTAGGTGTATTCAATGTAGATTTTTTGAGACTCTCTAAAAGTATTGGTGTATTTAATTGAGACTTTTATAAACTTTTAAAAAGTCTCTAAAAGTCACGGTGTATTCAATTAAAACTTTTTAGAAGTCTCGATAAATTTTAGGGTATTTAGGCCCTGTTTGAGCAAAAATATAGCCATTATTGGGGTCCACACAAGAAATAAAAAATTTAAATTTAAATGTTGACGTGATAGATAATGATCATATTTTTCATTTTAATGGGATAATAATGTAGATCAAAAGGGAGGTCAAATTTTTATGACTTATAGAGACTTTTATAAAAATCATCATGATACTAACTTTTAAGCAGAGAATACTAAAATAAAATCTCAATATATATATATATATAAGGTCTTAAATTTTTATTATTTTTAAAATATTTTTTTTATATGGGAGGAAAAGAAATGAGAAGAGGGAATAGTGAAAAACATCATATCGTATATGATAATTTCATAATATTGCAATGAAAGTCTTCAAAAGTGTTTTGAATTCCACAAAAGTTTTTAAATATTTAAATGAAAGTTTATAAAATTTGACAAAAGACTTCCACCAATTCCATATAAATTTTTAAAAAGGGAAAAAACTCATAGATCAGGTATTATCTATCATGAAATCAAAAATCAGGCCCCAAGTTTTAAAATTGCAAAAATCAGGTTTTTTATGAATTAATTAATTATATTTCACAATTATTATATTAAATTAAATATGAAACTGTAATATAATATAATTAATCCACCCATCCCACCTCACCTCCACCTCTACTCGGGCAAATACTCCGGTGATCAGCGATCACTCCAGCGACTGTTCTCCGGTCACAGATCAAAAATTTTGTAGGTCACGAATTATTTCGAGGTTACAAATCTAAAATTTTATATGTCACAATTTTTTCATTGGTCACATATCAAAAATTTTGTAGGTCACGAATTATTTCGAGGTTACAAATCTAAAATTGTATAGGTCACAATATAATTCCTATAATAATTGCTAATAATTCTTTTTCATGAGTGATATAATTTATTTCTGTTTGGTTAAAAGTTCCACTTGAATACTTGCAGATTTCATTTAAATCTGTTTTTAATATGGCTGCCCAATATTTATCAGAAGCATCTGTATTAACAACCAAATTATCCTTTTCATCTGGCAATCTTAATTTTGGTAAATTTTTGCATTCTTCTTTTAATAATTTAACAGCTTCTGTATGTTCTTCACTCCATCTTTTAGTATTTGTTTTTCTAAGTAAGACTTGTATTTTATGTCTCTTTTTTGAAAGATTTTCAATAAATCCTTCTGCATAATTTAAACATCCTAAGAATTTTTGTATTTGTTCTTTTGATTCTAATTTATTTGGATTTTAAATTCTTGTGTATCTTGTATAGTATACATCATTGGTCTGACTCTAATTATAACATTTTCTGTTAGTTCTATTTTAGCTTTAGGATGGTATGGTTTCCAAAATAATAATGGATTTTCTCCACATGTTTTTTTCTAATTGTTCTATAAATATTTCTATACTTATTTCTATTTCTGCTTTTAATACTTTTTTGTATGGAATTTTTGTATTTAAATCTTTATTTATGATTGGTTTTTTCTCTCCCATTTATCACCACGCTGGGCTGGCTGAACTCTATAGGGTCTAAATTCCCTTGGAATTTTTAATAAGTGTGCACATGGTGTTTGTAACATTATCATATAATTATTTTGTTTATAATATTGAAATTGTTGGATAAAGTCATTTCCTAATAGTATATCACAATCTAATTTATTATAACTATATATCTTATTTATTATTACTTGTTTATTTCCAAGTATTATACTGACTTTATCAGCACTATTAATTATTTGTGTACTCTCTCCTGTTACTCCTGTTATTTTTATTTTACTATTTTCATTCCATGATTTTATTAAGAAGTTTTTAAATATTATTATATCACTTCATGTATCTATTAAGGCACATGTTGTTATATTTGTTTCTACTATAGTAACTTGTATATATACGGCTAGTGGAAAACTTATTTGATTATTCATTTATCTTTTCTCACATAATATAGTTTGATCATTATGTGTTATATATAATCCTTCTCTTTTTATACTATAGTCTTTTAATCCATTTAGAAAACTTATTCCTAACAATATATGAGGATCTGTATTCATACTATTATCCATGTAACATGGTACTACCATTTTAATTCCTCCTATTTTTATTGGTACTTTGACTTCTAATTCTGTAGTATGTATTTGTCCATCAAAATTTACATATCTATATGGTTCAATCTTATGAGTCATTAATCCTTTATTTCTAATTGAAGCTATATGGCATTCACTTGCTCCTGTATCAATTAGTATATTTGGTCCTTCAATATATTCTCTTCCATTATAATATTCTCCTTCTATTTTCATGTTTCCAGCATTTCTATGAAGTTTGATTTCTTTTATATTACTAGTTCCTTCTAAATGTTTTTTAGGTAATTTAAGACTTGTTGACCTCTTAATTAATCTTCCATCTCTAAACATTATTTTATCAGAATAATCATCTTCTTTATCTTCTACTATTTCAGGTTTATCTTTGAGTATACTAAATTCATATTCTTTAGGAATTAAGCTTATTTGTTTGCTTGGTTCTATTATTTTACTAATATCTTTGCATTCCTTATGAACTTCTATGTATGATTTTTTAGAGTATATATTTCCATAGTTGGAGTTAGTAAATGTGTACAAAGCTCTATATTCTATAGTCATAATCTTGTCTCATGGTTCCATTATATCATTTCTATGTAACTTAAAATGTAGTCCTAAGACTTCATTGAAGTTCTTATCTGTAATTGAGACACAATATTTTGGGTAACAAGTAAATATTAATTTTTGGTATGCCAAGTTTCCTTCTATAGTTCCTAAATGATTATCTTTTAAATTTATTATTCTTCCATCATGTAAATTTACAGTTAAAGGTGAATCTATTCCTTCTCTAAATAAGGATTTAAACATTATCTGTATTCCTGCTAAATAGACATATTGAATTTTTTCTCCTTGTTTTTTACTAATCTTTGTTATAATTCATCTACTGTATTTCTTGTTAAAAGATTTAATTTATGTGTTCCTTGAGTTGTTCTAACATTTATAGCTTTTTCAATTTTATGATATTAATTTATTGCTATTCTTTCTCTTTTCCATATTCTATCTAAGGCTTCCTATTTTCCTATTTTTAAATCTAAAGATAATTTTCTCATTTTCTTGAATTTGTTATTATCAAATGTTACTTTTAATCCATAACCTTCTATTCCTTCATATTCTTGTTTATCTATATTATCTTTTTCTATTTCTTCTATTTCTTTATTCAGATTCTGACTCATTATCTTTTTCTGAATCTGATTCGCTTATATATACTTCTTGATCATAATATTGTTCAATATCTGATATTTCACTTAATTCACTTTCTATTTCTAAATATTCTTTTTGTAATATTTTAACATTTTTCTTTTTACAATCAGGACTTATATGTCCTATTTCTCCACAATTCCAACATTTGCATTGGCTTTTATCTTTTTTATAAGGTCTGTTTTTCTGTTGTCTATTCGGATTATATTTCCTTTTATAATATCTTCTTCTTGGCTTTATATATTTTTTCTTAAAATTTCTAAATTTTCTAAATTTTTTATTTTTGAATTTTCTCTTAATATTTTTTCTTTCAGGATTACATCCCCATTGTGTAGGTTTTTCCATATCTTCACAACAAATCTTGGTTAATCTTCCTGATTTTTTCATTAATTGTCTTTGTTGACATATGTATGCAAGTCTTTCAAATAAAAATTTTATTCTTGATCCTAAAGACCTGGGTGCTTCAGGATTTTCTTTAATATATTTTTCAAATTCTATTTTAAAATATATTCCCCATGTTCCTGATAACTTATTATAGTACACATCTTGATTTTCATTACTATAAAATTGGGTATAATAATATTCCTTAAATTCACATGTATATTCTTTGATTTTACACATATCACATATTGTTAGGTTTATTAATTTTATCCTAGCATTTTCTTTTTCTTTTATTGCTTCTCCATCAAAATTTCTTATCCAATCTTCTCCTAAGAATTCATCCGAAATATAGTTTACTAATCTTTCTATACCTTCTTTATCTGATTTTATTATTTCTGTTTGTATATTTCTTCTTATTAGTGTCTTTGTATCATTATTTATTCCATCCCACCAATTTCTAACATTTCCTTCAAAAGATGCTACTAAAAAGTCTATCCTTCTTTCAGTACTTTCCCATGTATCATCTTTGTTATATAAAAAGAATAATATCATTGAATCTGCCCAAGTTACTAAGGCTTTTTTAATATCTATTTTACAATCTAAGTCTAATTTTGCTCCTCCATGATTGACAGGTTTATCATAATTATCATTTAGTTCAAATTTATTACTATATTTGTTTCCTCTTGGTGGTTGTCTATTTCTTATTGTTTCATAATATTGTCTATATGGTTTAATGTATATAGGTGCATAACTTTCATCTGGGTCTAATATTTCTTGTTTATTAGAGGATTCTGCTTTATTTGGTCCTCCTCCAGTGTTCATTAGGACTTGATATTCATCTATATTTTCTAGTTTTAATTGATCAAAATTTTCTATAAGTAAATCTAATTCTTCATTCATCTTTGTCTTCTATATTATCCTGATTTTCTTTAATCTCTAATTTTCCTATTGTTTTTTCTTTAGATTTTTCCATTTTTTCCTCTTCTTCTATTATTTTTGATAAAATTTTTTTCCTAAATTCATCATCCATACTTCATGCTTCTATTCTTATATTTTCTTGTTCAGTATGTTTTTTCCCTATTCTAGACATTTCTTTTTCTATTAGTTTTTTGTCTATTATTTTTTCTTTTCCTTTATTATTTTCTTTTATTTTTCTTACTTCAATTTTTAGAATATTAATATCATTTCTTACTTCTTTTATTTCATTATTTATGTTTTGAACATCATCTATTAATATTTTTATTAGTGTTTTTAATTCTTCTATATACTCACCAATTGACATTTATCTTTTCTTTGATTGACATAAGTAATATGTTCTACATTCAGTATCTTTACAATCTTTTATTACTTTATCACATTTTTGTCTTACATAATTATTATTTGTTAATTCTTTCATTTTTTCGTAATAACTTGCTCTTATTTTATATCTTTCTTGTTTTAATTTTAATATTTGTTTTTGTTGTGAGTTTGTTATATTTTCAGGTTTCAAAAGTTCATCTTGTATTTGTAGATTTATTTCTCTTATTCTTACTAATTTTTTATCTAGAATTTCTTTTATTTCCATTAATTCCATTAACAATTTTTACAAATCATCTGATTCATATTTTTCTTTATAATATAAATTGATTTCTTCTTTTTCTAAAGTTTCTATTATTTTCTCATATATATATCCTTCTTTTATTGATTCTATAATTAGCTTATGTAATATTTGTGCTTTAATTTCCATAGGTAATTTTCTAGTTATTCTTAATGTTATTATTTTTAACTTATTAGGTATAGGTTCTAAAAATATATAATTTCCTCTTTCTGTTTCTAATGTGTAATAATTATCTATTTTTATAATTCTATTACTCATAATTTTTGCAATATAACATTATTTCTTCTTTTTCAAGTTCAATAATAATTTTTTCATATATATATTCATCTTTTAATGTTCCTATTATAAGGTTATCTATAATTTGTTCTTTTATCTCTTGAGGTAACTCTTTAATTATTATTAATGTTATTGTTTTTATTTTCTTAGGAATATGTTCTAAAAATATATTACTTCCTTTACTTTCTTCTATTTTGTAATACCAATCTATTTTTGTAATTGTAATGTCCATGACCTCTATGACTCTGATACCATCAATTCGGGGGCTACTTAGAGCGAACAAAAATCAAATAATACTTAAAATCTAATATCTAATTAATCTTTAAATAGTCGTATATTCTATATATTCTTTTAATTTATCAAATTATAATCTATTATTAGTTATAGATATATAAAATCTCAGGGTTGAATTAAATCTTAATTTCTTATATTCTTGTGGTAATCTATTCGTGATAGGTTTCCTCATCTATAGGTTTTTAATTAAATCTTCGAAGTCTAATAATGTTTGAGAATTCATAATGTCAAGGTCTGTTATTATATCTATATTTGATTCAAAAGGAATATTATATTTTGAGATATTCTTTTTCCTTTTTTCTAATTTATCTATTATATCTTGTATATCTTTTACAATTATAGATCTAACAATTCCTCTGGCAAAATTTTCTATTAAATTTTCTTTAAAACATTTTAATATTTCTTGAGCAGCATATAATTGTTCTTGATATCCTATTTTATCGATTTCATTTTCAAATTCAATTTCTTTTTTATTTTTTACAATAGTTTTAATTTTATATGGACCTCTTTTAGATCTAGGTCTTTTTATTTTATAATTATTAGTCATAGTTTAGTTAGTTTTTTGAAAAAGAAATTATTATTTCAAGATTATAATAAATCTTTTAGGATTAAATTGTTACTTTCTTTATATTATGATTACTTTGGTTGTAAATCTTATATTTATGGGTATTTCTGGTAGTTTACTACCTTTAAATGGTCAAAGGCCAAAGTGTATAAATGACCTCCTTATTTAGGTTATTCTTATATATTTCCCATTTTATATTAATTTCTTTAGAAATTTTACGTAACACTTATTTCATAAGTGGAACGCGATTTTTGGGATGTAAAAGGAAGAAGAGCAGGAGCTAACCTTTAGCTAAAGAATCAACCTTCATCAAGTAAATCAGTATTGTTGTGCTTGTTTTCACTTGATGCTGGTGCTTTCTCTGCTGACATGAAATTTGGGTCGTGGAAATGGAACTTTTCTATAACCGATCTAAATTTTGATGGGTCGCTTTTTGATTCTTATTCAGAGGTATTATGTAAAACCAACTCAGGTTTATGGAATCATTATAGTTATGGTAAATGAGGTGATTGATGTTGATATGAGTCTGGCTTGTCTTGGAATAGCATGCTAAAAGTCTAATCAGTGAAATCATTTATTAATTTGGTTATTCTACTTTTGGGTATTACTAATTATAGGTGTACTTCCAAAACAAAAGGGGGGATTCATTTATGGTGCGTGTTACTAAATTCTACTGTACATAGTTATGATATTGCCCACTGAGATAACTGTACCAATACAGTGGGTTGTGGCCAATTGATAGCCTTGCCTTGCCTTTCCAATGTCGTAGAAAACTCTGTTGGGGTTGTTAATTTGCAGGAAATTTTGTGAGATGTGAAACTGATGTGTTATATTGCCTCTCTATCCCAGGGAAAATCTGCTGTTTCAGTTGATGACACGTTAAAAATTATATCTTGCAGGTGAATGATTCTCTTATCTACTCAACTTTCTTGTTTCTAGTTTGGGATTCTATTCCCCTTCAATACAATTTTAATGAGCAATGTTTTGTTGTTAGAGAACAGCAAAAGAAATTAGCTTCTCTTCATGTGGAACTGGAAAAAGTTAGGCAGGAAGGCTTTGTACCTAACCATCTCACAGTAATGAGCAAGCAATCATAAATCCATGATTAGTAATTGACAGCAGTAAATTAAGACGTAGGACAGATAAGTTTTCATAAGAGAATGATAGGTTCTGATTCATGTTTTGCAGAAAGTTGTGGTGCCCTCGCAGGTTTGAAGATAAATCGTGAAAGGGCAGAAAATTATACCATGTCACTGAGTTTATCTGTGTATATTTATGTGTTAAACTGAGAATGATTACAAGCAATTGAATGCAAATAGGATTTACAGACTTTTCAAGAGGCACGTGTTTGTCCACCCTTAGATTTGAGTACAAAAATTACTGAATGAATTTAACACCCCTTTCCCCCCTATTTATTCTGTTTGTCCTCAACATAATTAAGTCGCTTCCTAGATACATCTCCTATGTGCAGTGAATACTAACAAATTATAATGTCAGTCCACATTCATTTCTTAATTCTGTAAAGTGAGTCCATGTCACCATGTGCATTTCACTCCTCTGTATGGCTAGATTCTTTTATGGGCCATTGATATCCTTCCTCCCTACCTTTTTGCACCTGCTGTACGTAAAATGCACTCGGGGTCAGAGCACTGAGCATGTTAATGATGAAGTTTCTACGACAACCAAGAAACTCCAGTACCAGAATTTATTTCTTCTCACTCTCTTGGAACTTCTCCAAACAATCATGCATCTCGGATGTTATCTTTTTTCTTTTCTTTCTTTCTTTCTTTTTTCTTTTTTTGGCTGCTGCCTGAAAACTGCTAATCCACAATTGTTCAATTCAGGTGCTGCTCTTCAAAAACTGGAGGAAGAAAAAGGCATTGTCATACGATTTGTAATAGGAAGAAGGTCTTGCTATGTTGATTCAAAAGTGAATAAAATAATTCCTAAGAAAGCTGTGTTTGATTGATTTCAAACGTCATGCAGCGCAAATCAAGGAGTCAGTTTGGACAGGGAACAAGCAGACTAAGGACTTCATAATTCTTGTATGTTTCACTCTTGTGTGCCAAAGTTTAACGGGGTTATAAAATCCTACACATCACATGAATACCAAACTGCTTACTTTTACCGACTAACCTTCAGAATTCTCTTTTTCCGAAAAAATTATGCTGCTTTGACTTGTCAGTGATGGAGCTTCACCATTCACCTGTCCAACCTTTTATGCACTACTCACAGGATGTTGTCCACCACTCCTGGATATGCAAGGGCAGAATGACTGAATGTGAAGCTCCATTGCTCACAGGTGAGCATTTTTTGTTCTGGACATACTTTTTTTAAATTCTGGAAGATAACAGTTTCAGGGAGTTTGCTTTGAACGTATCAGTTCCCTGCCTTTGGCCTAGGTTCATTCTGTTTCAAACGTTTTGGCTACAATCATTTTATATTGCATGTAGATTTTTTTAGTGGTGTCTTGAAGGTTTGAAATTGGGACCTCCACTATACTATTCCAGTTCTGCTCTTTCTCCCTCTATTTCCTCTGCCACTCCCTTTATTTTATGTCTTGAGCAAATCCTTGAGCCACATGAATTTAATATATATGCACGTGTAAGCATGCAGTGCAAATGCCTTATTGGCCCGTACTTTCATTCAGTTCAAAATTGATTTGATTTCAACTTATGCAACATAAAACGATCAAATGTTTGAATCCTTTTTTCCGGTTAGAATGATCGTGTGGAGGCTCCTGAGGAGCAAGCAAAGAAGATAAAGTTATTCTTCAGTCATGCTGTGAATCACTGGGATGCTGAATTCTATGCTAAGGTCAATGATGATATCTATATTAATATTGGTATGTCTTATTAGGTTGGTTTGTAAAGACGTTTCTTTGTCTTTTTGATTGATATGCTTGTGTGGAGCATTGGAGCTAGAAAAAAGAGAGAAGTCATTTCAAATGACTGGCTTATGTACATGATGAGTTTGACATCATGGATTCATGGTTGAGACATAAGTGTCGATCACTCTAGAGCTAGAGTAAATTCTTGTGTGCACTTCTTACAGATTGCCCATTTCTCATATTTGGCTTATTACCAGGGGAGGGTCTTTTGGGGTGGCAAATGAAACTGAATAAGGAATCTGCCTGGATCTTCGTGCAAAATAATTAATTAGCGAGTGATCTGAATTGTGGGTTGAAAATAGGCTGGGTACTCAGTGTATGAACAGGTTGGTTTGCGTAGATTGCAGGTGCTAGTACCACTAATTTTATGGAAAATCACACTGGGTTCAGAAGTCAATTTAAGAATAAGTGGGATAAACTGCAAATTGATAGAGCAGTATATGAAAGGGAGCTGATGGCAATAGTCTTAACTGTCCTAAAATGGAGACACTACGTGGTGGGACGCGGATTTATAGTAAAAACTGACCAACGCAGCCTCAAATATATGTTGGAACAGAGGGTGGTTCCTGGGGAATTCCAACGATGGGTTACAAAGTTGAGGGATACGACTTTGAGATCCAATATCGCCCTGGGGTGGAAAATAAGGCAGCAGACACATTATCACGGGTTCCCCCTCGAATCGAGTTAGCGGCTATCACTTGCCCCATTGTGGTTGATGTACGCTCGATATTGGAGCAGGTTGAAGCAGACCCCAGGTTGGAAAAAATTAAAAGAGAACTTCAAAATGACCCAGACTCTCAACCTCGTTACTCTCTGGACCAAGGCCGGTTACTGTACAAGGGGCGCTTAGTTCTACCCAGTTCATCGACTTGGATTCCAACCGTGCTTCATGAATTTCACAGTAGCTCAGTTTGGGGGCATTCAGGTTTTCTTCAGACGTACAAACGCATCACTAGTAATTTGTATTGGAGAGATATGAAACATGACATCAAGAAATTTGTGGAGGAATGCTCGGTATGCCAACAAAACAAGAGTCTGTCTTTATCACCCGTTGGTCTCCTTCAGCCTCTCCCCATCCCTAATTTGGTGTGGGAAGATGTGTCAATGGACTTCATCGAGGGATTGCCTAAGTCCGGGGGGTACGATTCAATATTGGTAGTTGTTGATCGACTAAGTAAGTACAGCCACTTCATTCCCCTCAAGCACCCATTTACAGCAGCAGGAGTGGCGACTGTCTTTGTCAAAGAAGTGGTGAAACTCCATAGCATCCCCCGCTCTATTGTGTCTGATCGGGATAAGGTGTTTTTGAGCCACTTCTGGACAGAATTATTCAAATTATAGGGAACATCTCTACGGCGCAGCACGGCTTACCACTCCCAGACAGACGGCTAAACTGAGGTGGTCAACAGATGTGTGGAGAATTACCTAAGATGTTTCTCGTATGAGAAACCTCGAACTTGGTGCAGTTGGCTGAATACTGGTATAATACCACTTTCCATGCTTCCACCAACACTACCCCTTTTCGAGCAGTGTATGGGAGAGACCCCCCCCCGCCACTGATCCGTTTTGACAACCAGAAGACAGCAGTAGCCTCAGTTGAGCAACAGTTGAAGGAAAGGGACATGATAATAGAGGAACTCAAGGCACACCTCCTACAGGCTCAGGCAAGAAAGAAGCGGGAAGCAGACCAACATCGGAGAGAAATTCAATTTGTGGAAGGGGATTTCGTTTATGTCAAGCTACGACTCTATCGACTAAGATCCTTGGCAAAGAAACCAAATGAGAAATTGGGCCCCAGGTTCTTTGGTCCTTTCAAAATAATCAGCCGTATAGGGCCAGTGGCTTACCACTTGGAGTTGCCTTCTGATGCGATGATACATCTAGAGATGGCAAAAAAACCCGCCCCGACGGGTTGGCGGGGCGGGGATTGCCGCCCCGCCTCGGGGCGGGGCGAGGGTGCCCCGCCCCGTTTAGTTAAAAAAAAAAAAAATAATAAATTGAACGTTGTTTATTTAATTTTGGACATTGTTTGTTTTCATTGTTTGGTTTGGATATTGATGAAATTATTTTAAATATTATTTGCTTTGAATTATAAAAATTTTGAATTGTATTTAATTGAAAATTTTTGGTTTAAAAAAAAAAAAAAAAAAAAAACTAAATGGGGCATTAAACGGGGCAAAAATCTGCCCCGCCCCGCCAAAGGTGGGGCGGGGCGGGGAGGGGATTGGCGGGGCGGGGCAGGGGTGCCCGCCCCGTTGCCATCACTAGATACATCCAGTCTTTCATGTGTCGCAACTCAAAAAGGCGCTCGGACGAACATATACCAATCTACAGCTCCCAACCCACTTAGACGCTACGCTGGAATGGATGGTTGAACCGGACAAAATCCTGGAAATACGCCCAGCCGCGGCAACATCACCTCCAGGGAAGGAGTTACTCATACAGTGGAAGGGTCTACCTGCTTCTGAGGCTTCCTGGGAGTCAGCTGCATCTATTATTCAACACTTTCCTCATTTTCACCTTGAGGACAAGGTGTTTTTGGAAACCGGGGGTAATGATAAGCCCCCTATCCGGTTTACATATTCTAGAAGGCCCAGGAAGGAGGGGGTAACAGATGGCGGGAAGGAAAAACAGAATATGAGTGGAAAGGAAAGTGGTTAGGAGTCTGTTAGGAAATAAAACAGTATAAATAAAGCTTGTCAGATAGAGGAGAGGGGCGATTATTCAAGTAGGGAAAGGAAAGAGTCTAGTTGCTTCTTCATTTTCAATCAAAGATCTCTTATCAATTCTGTTCTGCTTTCTTTTCTTAGTTGGAATCTTAACAGATTATTGGTAAAGGTCATTTCACTGTGTGCCAAGAAGGCTCTGCTGGGAAAAATTGTCATGTCCTCAAGAACTAAAATAGTTGTAGTAGAAGTGTAGAACTATCATTGACTCTTAGCCGCTAATCCTCCGAATTATTTGCTAAATATTCTGCCGTCATAACAATGTCTAGTAATGCATTCTGGTAACTAATTAAAACGAAAAATAACCTATATATTTTAACCATTATTAGTACTGTGTTTTCCTTTATTGTTTTAAATTCTTAGCTCACTGTACTGCACTGCAAAATTAACTCTTCTCTTCTCTATGAACAGTTACTTTTGACATGCCTCTGGTGAAATATTTGCCATATCACAAGCATTGGCTCAGTTTATTTCTATTAACAGCTCTATTCTTTCAGCATTGTTACTCCTTTATCTTCTCGTAATATATATTGTTATGCAATGGAGTGATGATATTGGTGGTGGTTTTGGTTTTGCAGATTATTTCTTCGTACGTTTTCCCACGATGATGTTAGTGCTGGGTCCTGGTTCATTGGACTCGATGTGAAGCATGTCGATGAAGGGAAATTTTGCTGTTCTTCAGGTTCTTTCCTATCCTCACTCATTTTAGATCTGCACTTGAAATAAGTAAATGGAGCCTGTGTAGGTAGATGTCCTGTCTCTTGCGAAATGACAAAATTTCTCATTATAATTGCATGTAGAAGTCCTGTCATTATCCTGGTCTTGCATTGAATTTGCTTGCCTAAATGACACGCTTGAAAGAACACGTTCCTACTTCCTTGTACTGGTTAGTAACAAAGAGAATAAAACCATGTTGAGGTCCTAAGTCCTAACTATACGAGATTGAGTCCCCCACCTACCCATACTGCACGGATGTGGAAATGGCATGAGTGGAAGGGTCCCACTGAAGGCGGTTTTACTATTTCTTTTCATGGGGAAAATCAAAACTGTATTTTGTTTGGGCGAGTTCAATTTAAGCAACTTCAAACTATCCGTGGATGTAGTGCTTTTACGCGTTGACATATTTATCTCTTAGCAAGCAAGAAAAAGTTATATATGAATACAATCTCTACACCAATTGCTATTTTCTTCCATTCTGTTTACAGGGACCGTTTGTGCAGCTACGTGATTATACTGTAACAAAAGAATCAAAAGAAAATATGGCAGTTTGGCTTTTCACGACCTACATTTGGCAGCTGGTTTTGTCAATTTATTTGCCGAATCAGTTGCTTAGTCATGATGATCCAAGAGGTTTTATGCAAATGACTGCTCAGATAGGGAGGTGGTGAGCTATGTCTGCTTACAACTTTGTTTTCACAGATATGTATGGGAAGAGTCTATTTTGTCATGTACTTTAAATGGATCTGTAATAGAATGATTTCGTATCATTGATATGTTATAATCATTAAAGATAACTCTTTTGGGCATCGCATGTGTTTTGGTTGGACATTGGACTGAATAATATCTAGATAGACGCTAAAAGAACAAAAGACGCTAGAGCTTGTACTACTCTATTCCCCTCACGAGAAGTAAAACAGCAAAAGCTCAATCGGCGTCAACTAATAAATCTACGATATCAGACAATAAGTCTTCATTTGGAGCACGGCGAAAATCTGATTTGAGACTCTGGACAAAACATCGAATCAAGTTCAGTCACCTTCAACTTGAAACCATTTTGTTTGACAAAAAGTAGACCATCCCGCAATGCACCAGCCTCAGCATCTTCCACCATGGGATATCCATTCCACTCTTCGTTTGTGTTGTGCTGCTACTACTTACCCGGTATGATCCCGAATAACGGCAGTGCATCCCCAACTCGAAGTGAAGCATCTGATTTCAGTTTTAACCGATCAATAGAACAAGTTTAATAAAATGAAGCCCTAATCAATCAATCTAGCATTCAGATCAAAGCAATAAAAGTGAAGAACTCCAATATTTGTTAACAAAGGAAACCCCGTTAAAGAATTCTTTTCACAGGGATAAAAAAAAAAAAAAACTCTGGACAAACCTTGCCAAAACAATCCACTAGGAAATAGTCCAGATATAATTAAATTTTAGTAGACTTTGATCATCCAACATGTAAATCACAGAAGAATCTCTTCGATTTAAGCGATTCGTAGAAGGTGCCTACCATCGAAGTTCAATGTGCAGAGATCCCCCAGCCAGTTGATTCAAATCTATAGCATTCAAGCATGGGAACTCGAATACTATTTGCTATTTCAGTATGGATTCTTATTTTTCGAATTCCCTTGGAAAATAACTTAAAGCAGTAGAAAATGTATGGATTTTAAGATCTTTCTTTCAATGAATTTTGATTTCGGTCTTAGGATGGCTTTGGTTGTCGATGGACATCTAACCTTGATACAACACATTAATAGCATAATTCTCTCAAATATTTAAGATAGTGCTCGTAAAATTTGATTAGTAGCTCAACGTATTTTTACTATTTTCCATCCATTTATTTTTCTTTGTAGTAAAACTCGTACAGTTTGGCTTTAGATCTATCTTAACACTATTGATGTATAACTAAAGGGGATCGAGACTCTTGTATATCAATATAAATAAGACAGCTTGACTTACCAACTACACCTTCAACATATGATTTCCACGGGGCCATGTTGGTACGCTCGATCAGGTGTGAGTCACGTGACATATTTAAGTGTAGTCATGTTTAATTTAGTGTATTGAATATGACATCAATGATTTCCCGAGTGTGGGTTATTGCATGAACATGAAAGGAAATTTGTATTGTTTGTATATTTATTTGGGAGAAAACCGAAGATTTAAATTTCAAGATGCATCACAATGTCATTTTTCTTGGGCAAAATGGTATGAGTCAAAAGTATGAAGTTACAACAAAGATTAAAATTATTCGAATATTGATTAATTGATAGTTTCAAAAAACACTCGAATTTAATAAATTTGTGGGAACATTGGTGCTTTGGGCTACTTTATATTGTCAACAAGTGAGAATGTATTTCAAAATTTAAAATTATTGGAAAAGAAAAAAAAATTGTGCGAAAATGCTGAAATAGAGATTTAAAAAGCACTTCGGAAGCAACTCTATTATCAGAGCCAGGTTTCGATCCTGGGACCTGTGGGTTATGGGCCCACCACGCTTCCGCTGCGCCACTCTGATTTATTGAACATATTTGGTATATAACAATTATTATTGTATAATTGTGGCATTTTCCTCCATATTCATGCTACCATTGTAAATTTTTGGCTTGGTTACAAGTGCTAAAAGAAAAAAAAGTTATTTTTTTTTTTTTTTTTTGCCAATTTTCGATGAGACTACTATCGAGGAAAGTTTACCAAAATTGTTTCTTGACTTTAAAGCAAAGCTAAACATGCTCTGGACATTTTATATATATTAGACGTATATTCTTTATCTTATTAAGTTATTTTCATTCCACTGTTCACTTAAATTTCTTTTACATGGTACACAACCTCATAGAATTCGTATTCTTCTTCGAAACTAAACAACCAAATTTGTCAAATCACATAATTCAGAACACAAACACATTAGACAATCACACATGACTTGTATCCACATAATTCAAGCCAATCTTCATCCTCTTCAACTAAACTACATTCTCCCAAAAGCAAAAGGAATTTGACTTAATGAATGCATTTTTTTGCCCTAATACTACAAGAGAATGTAATGAGTTTTTGTGTAAGATAAAATGCAAAGTGCCAAACACAACTTAGTATTGGACACCAACAAAAGTGGTGGTTTGAGTATGAATTGTCAACTTGTCATGATTTAAAAGCTTTTCTTGATAATAATATATTGTGCATGCTTTTTGAAATTCTATCATAATAGAGTATATGTACTAACCAACATGTTAAAAATAGGATAATGATTCAACCCACTAGCCTTCATCAAGTAAATAAATAGTAATCTTAAATACTATAATTCAACAATGTTTAATGATATAGGTGCTCAACCCAGACCATAGAGTTCCATACACATGGCATCCTACCTTCTATAATCCTCCTTTGACACGTGCAAACTTAGTTTTGGATAAAAATTTAAATTCTTAGTGACTAAGGATCTGTTTGTGTCAGATTTTAATCTAAATTAAACAATCAATATTAACATTTTTTTATGGGTCCCACATCTTTTCAACCACACATTTCAAAAACTTCTATCACAATCCACTTAAAATCTGATTTTAATCTACACAAAACACCCTCTAACAAAATATTCCTTTCAATTCAACGTTTGAATGGGAAAAGCAGGATAGTTAATCGAACTGTCTCTGAATTTGAACTTAGGTCGGAATAAATAAGAACAACAACATATTTGTTACTATCATTATATATTTTTACTAAACTTCATCATCCCATGTGAAAGAAACGCCAAAATTGGGCAAAAAGTTGAAGTCTAGGTCTAGCTTCCAATGGAAACAACCAAAATGGACATTATCAATAATACTTTTATTCTGTTGGGAAATTCCTAGCAGAATATCATATACTTCCCACTTTTAGTATTTTGTGCCTTTCCTACCTCAACGATACGAAAAACCTAAGCCTATTTGAGAATCATACTTTTCAAAAACGGAGTTTTGAATAATGATTTTTAAGAGTGTATATCCTAATGAACATAAAAGAAGGATAAGGGCCCAGTAAAAAGTAGTAAAAAACTTTGGATTTACGTACATATTATTTTATTGTGTGAGTGTATGGTTAAAAATGGATAAGTAAAAAAAAAAAAAATTAAGAATATGAAAAGTATGATTGTCGAACATGGACTAAATTCGAGTTCCGACTTTTTTTATCCATAAATTCAAATGAGTACTTTAGCATCTGTTTGGTACACATTAAAATTTTCATTCTCATTTTTTTACTCATTTTCAACCACACATTATTCAATAAAATAATATTTTCCATCATATCAATAACTTTTCTTTCTTTTTCAACCATACATTATTCATTAATCTACTATTTCTGAATACATTTTTCCAAAATAATATGATTCAAACACACCCTTAGTTCTCGATTAAATTTTCAATTTTGGTGACGATAAATTGGACGGATCATGGATTCGTCGCTGCAACCCATATAGCATGTGCGACCCGGATGAAAGGTTGATGGTACAAATGTTAAAAATAAAAACGTCGAAAAAGACGGGAAGAAGCAGATTCTTGGAGTAAATGACATTTACTGCATGAGAGAGTTGCCTTTTCTGGTACATGTTGACACTTTGCAGATAATTCTACTTTATTTCAAAATTATACTTTGCTGGTTGGGCACTTCAATGCTTACCCGGTTATGAGACGGGGTTGTAATTTTTTTAAAAATTCATTTTCAATCACATTTTTCAAATAAGTAATATTACACGTAAATCGATTTTATTTTATTTTTAAAATTTTTAACCACATGTTCTTCAAAAATACATTTTTCTCTCTATAGGTACATTATTTCAAGTCTGCTCATGTCTCTAGAAAACCACTAGTCGCAGCAAAAAATTCTTGATATCGTCTACTTCTGTCGAGAATTCATTGAATTTTTTTGGCACTCAGCCCTAAAGAAAAAGTGCATAGAACAAAAAGAAAAGTTGTAGCTTCTGTTTCTAAGCCTAAACAGGCTAAACTCTTGTTTAAAATAAACCCTTTTGACTCAAATCCCCTTATTTCAAACCTTGTGACCTCCATTTTTTATACCCTTTTTCCGAGAATTCCACTCTACCTTTCAGACGCCATTCTTGGAATTTGCTCCTTTTTTATTCAGTGTTCCAGCTTCTTGTTTAGTTCTAAATAGTGAGATTTTGAAGCCAAGAAAAACAAATTCTTGATATGAAGATGATGCAAATTTTTACCCGGTTTTTCTTGGAGGGATTCTTGTTATTATTGTTTCAAGTTCATTGCAGTGCTGCTGCAACTCTTCTTGAAAATGACAAGCAGGCATTGCTGGATTTTGCTGAAAAGCTTCCTCATATGAGGACTTTGAACTGGAATGAGCAGTTTCAAGTGTGCAAGAATTGGACTGGAGTTGTATGCAGTGAAGATGGCTCAAGGGTAATTTCTCTAAGATTACCTGGGGTTGGTTTTCATGGACCTATACCAGAGAATACATTGAGCCGCTTATCAGCATTGCAGATCTTAAGCCTCAGATCCAATCGTATTAATGGGAGTTTTCCTTTGGATTTTGGTAACCTTAAAAACCTTTCTTTTCTTTATCTTCAGTACAATAATTTTAAGGGTCCTTTGCCTTTGGATTTCTCTGTGTGGAAGAACTTGACTGCTGCTAATTTGTCTAATAATGAATTCAATAGCAGCATTCCGTATTCGATTATGCATTTGAATCAGCTCACTACTTTGGATCTTGCTAACAATTCACTTTCTGGTGAGATTCCAGATGTTAATTTGCCAAATTTGCAGTTTCTTAATTTATCATACAATAATCTTAATGGTACTGTGCCCAAATCACTTCGAAGTTTTCCCAAATCAGTTTTTTTGGGTAATAATGATTCTTTGCTGGAGTATACTGTTTCCAGTTATCCCGTTGTTTTGGTACCTCGTGATGAAAACCCGAAAAGTAAGAGTACACAAAAATTGAGTGAAAAGGCTTTGCTCGGAATTGTCGTAGTTAGTTCGGTTGTCGGGATTCTTGGTTTTGGTTTTCTACTGTTTGTGTGCCTTCTTAAAAGAAAGAAAGAGGATGGGTTTCCTGGTAAATTGGAAAAAGGAGGCATGTCACCGGAGAAAGCGATTTCTCGGAGCCAAGATGCGAATAATAGATTGGTATTCTTCGAGGGATGTAATTATGCATTTGATTTGGAGGATTTGTTAAGGGCTTCTGCTGAAGTTTTGGGAAAGGGCACTTTTGGGATGGCTTATAAGGCGATACTCGAGGATGCAACCACGGTAGTGGTGAAGAGGTTGAAGGATGTGAGCGTTGGAAAGAGGGAGTTCGAACAGCAAATGGAGGTGGTCGGAAGCATAAAACACGAGAATGTCATTGAACTGAGGGCTTATTATTATTCGAAAGACGAAAAGCTTATGGTTTATGATTACTACAGTCAAGGCAGTGTTGCTTCGATGTTACATGGTATGATTTGTTTGATTTTTTCAAATTCCATGTTTTCCTTTAGTCTATGAAGTATGTTTTTGTTGTTTTTTCTTTTGATTTGTGTCTAATATTCAGGAAAAGGAGGGGAAAATAGGACTCATTTGGATTGGGAAACGAGACTAAAGATAGCCATTGGTGCTGCAAGGGGTATTGCTCGAATCCATGCAGAAAATGGTGGGAAGCTAGTTCATGGAAACATCAAATCGGCAAACATATTTCTGAATCTTCAACAACACGTTTGTGTATCTGATCTTGGCCTATCAACAATTACGAGTGCATTGGCTCCATCTATTGCTCGTGCTGCAGGTTATCGCGCACCAGAACTTACAGACACACGTAAAGCAACCCAACCATCTGATATCTACAGCTTCGGTGTGATGTTACTTGAGCTCCTCACCGGTAAGTCCCCTGTCCATATTACTAATGGTGACGAGATTGTACACTTGGTAAGATGGGTCCATTCAGTCGTTCGAGAAGAATGGACTGCTGAAGTTTTCGATGTGGAGCTGCTGAGGTATCCAAATATAGAGGAAGAATTGGTTGAGATGTTACAGATAGCTATGGCATGTGCGGTAAGAGTGCCCGACCAGAGACCTAAAATTTCTGAAGTGCTCAAAATGATTGAAAATGTTCGGCAGAGAGATTCTGAGAATAGGCCATCATCTGATAATTCAACGCCTATACCTCCATCACCAGGTGTTTGAGACAAATCTCTCTTTCCGACAGCAAGTACTGAATGTTATCGTCACTTCACCATCTCAGTGAACAAGTGTATCTCGACCTGATTCTAGTTTAAGGAAGAGTAGGATTAGGTTATGCATCGATGATTAATCTGTCGCTATCGAACAGTTTATTTTCTTTCGTCTTGTATGTACATTGAGCAACCAGTTTGCTTCTATATTCTTGGTTATTTTTCATTGAGCATACTCAAAAGTTTCTTTTTCAGCCAAAGCGGATGGGCAACATAACTCGTGTCCACTGTAGGAAGGAAATCAATTCTATTGCTTTTAGACTGTTTACCATTGTGGTTGAAACTTGTTGAACCCCCGACATATTCCCCAAGCCTGGTTGGCATCCATTTATGAAACCTTTATGAATATCAAAAGAGCGAAACATCTGAGAATTACGAAGCCAGATATGTTATAACATAAGCAATGCTAGCAATGAAACAATATGTTCGAAATACAACTCTACGTTGATAATTAAAAACTCATCCTTAGCACACCACACATTAAGATAGTCTTTCGATAACTCGTTTTTTCAAAACCTAAGCATAACTTTACTAACTCGTCGTCAATTGTCTCAGATGTTCAATGGAGCATCAAATGTGTGGATGAGGTATGTGAGCACCAATGCCAACAACATCAGACCACATGCAATCCCCTGGTCAATTGTAGTACCTGGAAAACAATTCAAGACAGAGGAAAAATCCCACTTCATTTCTTCAACCTTAACTTAGGTTAAATAAATCCCATACAAAATGTATCAGTTAGAGTCATCAAGAAAGTTAGTGTGATTAGTGGTTTCGGGAAAATAGAGATTTACTCAAATCAGAAACAGAAAATGGAGCCAAATATTTCAATTCAGAATAGCTTGCAACTACTTTTCGAGGACATTTATGGCATGTTTGTTGAACGGACAATAATGAACAGATTTAAAGAATGAAAAGTTTAAAATCTTGTTTGTTATACCACCCATCATTGTCCATAGTTGTGTACCAAGCATACTCTAATAGAACACAGGAAGCTACCATGATATCCACGAGCAAATTTTGGTTTCTTCCAAGTCAACAATGTTGGGGGCATTGCATGGGAAATGTGAGTATTATACTTCCCAAGCATTGCTTGCAACAAGGAAATCAATTTATAATTAGTCTGGAAGTTACCTCATTTTCATTAAATCAAACATCTAATGGCAGCCAAACCATACTTACGAATAACTTGAGACATAGAAGAAAGAAAACATTGCCCTAAACCTTGTTGCAAAACAAAATGTTTCAATCCAATTAAGTATTAACTCTTAAATGTAAGAACTACTAGTCTGGCGCCATACTCTTCAAGAGAACAAAGGGGAAATCGAATATGTAAATGTTTCTAATATGTAAAGACTCCTATTTGTACCTTGGATGTCTAGTGTCAAAACATAGAAACGAGAAGAAATTCCCCACGTTGTAAATGAGACTAGAATAGGTTTTAACATAAACAAATCATCGATATTTCATAGGAAAAGACATATTTACGATATGTAATAAATGCGCGTGTATGTATACTTTGCACTGAAAATGAGAACGCGAGCGACTCATGAATGAAACTATGCATCATTGACAATATAGATATCTTAAATCTAGGTTATATACTAAGAAATATGTCACAAAATTCCAAAAGCAAAAAGATAATAAGTTATGGACTACTTATAAGTCTAATATCGACCCTGAAATCGGGCACCCTCTCTTACAACCAGTTCTACCCAAGTGCTTGTAACACAATTTAATCCTTCCAATTCCTAAGCAGATAATTCAATTTCATTATACGAATAGTCAATTATGCAAAAATGCCAGCCACACATCAATGTGCACAAATTACCAGATCTCCATGAAAAATTACCCAAATATCGTTGCTGTAAAATTAAGATTATGCTTTTCAATTAAGCAAATTTAAAAGCATTCTTCTTCATCATAGAATAAGATAAATTAAGTTTCGAGTTCTTAAGATTTCTATTTCTTAACCTATCCAATAAAAAATAAAAACATACATTTCCAGCATTTTAACAAAAAGAAGAAAAAAAAAAATGAAATTAAAAACACGAAGATTAAATCCAAGATTTCTAAGAAAAATCTCACCATCACTTGTTGGAGCAGGAGCGGGGGCCAAACCCTCATGGCCATGGCCATGAACAGCGGGCAAAAAGATTGCAAAAACAAGAACAAAACTTGCAATGACACCAAACGAAACCTTACGAATCTCTGCCATTTTCTTTGCTTTTTTTTTTTTCTTTTCTTTTCTGTCCGCGCTTGCGCTTTTAAAGAGAATTGGTTCCAAATATATGGTTAGAGCCTCGCAGAGAGAATAATGCTAATATTCTCTTGACATTAATGGCGGAAGAGAAAATGGAAAGCATGTTTTTTTGCAGCTTTTATTATTCCGCGTATTTGTGTTTCTTCGGATTCCTTTCCTTTCAATCAAAGAGAACGGGATGAGCAGGTTGCCGGTAAAAACAATGTGGGCCAAATTTGTAGGACAAAGAAATCAAGCATTTATTTGTTTTTTTCCTAATAATTTCTTTTTCATAATTATTAAGGCTCCGTTTGTCTCCCATTAAAATAAAACTCTTTACTTTTTGGGTTCATTTTCAATAACATTTACATAATAAAATATTTTGCACTTAAATTCAATTTTTTTTTTATTTTTTAACCATACATTCTCCAAAAAGTCACTATTCAAAATATTATTTGCTTTTTGATCAAAGACTTCATTCATTGAAGACCAATCACGGTATCGCACTATAACATGACTAAGAATTAGGGGTGGGCAAAAATCGATTGAACCGAACAAGTTGGGTTGATTTTTTTCATTTTTTTTTGTAGGTTCAGGTTATAGCTTTAATTGGCGGGTCGAGTTACCCGCCCAAGCCAACGCCTGCCAATTAAAAAGAAAAAAAAAACCAAAAAGATGTATTGTTTATTGCAATCCAGGCCATAGTTCATCTTCCCTTTGATCAACAGTATTTGGTCCAAAATCTTTCTACTCAAGTATCTTCTGTTTAGATTTTTGAGCATTATGCATGTGCCTTTCATTCATGAATGTAAAATTTTCTTGATATATTCTCTTGGTCAAAGGCAATATTTAGTTGTACAGATGGTCTTATGATTGTATTACAACTCATCAATTTTGTGCATGGAACTGTCTTAAATCTATGTGCAGAATGAATGAATAATTTTTATTGCGGCATTGTGTTAATGGGTATAAATAACAATTATGCTAACCTCTTGCTTCTAGCAAGCTATAATTCAATAAGGTTATTACGTATGTTTCTGCAAGACTTGTTTAATGACTGACATGGAAATTTCAATTTCAAGATGAATTGATCGGAGTTAAATCCATATCCTATATCACCAAGAAAAGATGAAATGATTTTATTTTTATCCCAAACCGACCAATTCAACCCAACCCGACCGACACATAATTGGGTTGGGTTGGATTTCAATATTTACATCGGTTGGGTTTTGTTGGATTTTGAACAAATCGACAATGTGGAGTTGAGTTTGGATTGAGGCAAAAATCGACCCAACTCTACCCACACCCGCTCCTACTAAGAATAGTACTAGAAGAAGCCAAAGTGTAGGCTACTTCATTTTCCGCTCAAAAGGATGAAATGGCAAGATTCACACTCAGTTGACTAAAGAAGAAAAATCACATGCAATACATGTGGAATTAAGACAGAGAACAAGTAAATTTCCGTCGGTGCTATAGGAGAACAATACTCCATCTCAAAAATTCTCATTCAACTCCCTAGTTGCTAACTCTTTCAAACATTCTCGCATAGCCATCAACTCCAAGTTCAAAATCGATAGATTTTACCAATGCTTGGTAGTCCAACATTATAATTATGAACCATTCTCGCTGCATCTACGATCACTCCACCAACTCTTATCTTGAATGACACATTCAAATAAAGGGATCGTGCCTTTTACTTATGTGAATTATGTTTTAGCATTTCACATATTAAAAGGGTCTTATGGAATACAGAGATATGCATTTTTTTGATGAATCTTCAAATCTCATAGCCCCTTCCACCATCTATGGAGTTAAAACATTATTAGACATGGTGGTTTAAGTCTTGTAGTTGTAACACCACTACATAACATGTTTGATTTGGGTATTATCCACTACGCTCGAATGTAGACAAACAAAATTATTAGAAACATTCAAGGAATTGAAAAAAAAAAAAATCCTATATTTTCTCTCTCGAAACTCTTCTCATAAACCTTTGTACCCATACAAATTCCATTTCATTTTTATATTATCTCTGGCTTTGCCCTTTGTCTATCATCCTTCTATTTAGTTGTAAACTTGTGATAAGTAAAATTTGAAATAACTTTAGTTCAAATATTTTTATTGACTTATTTTATTTTACATATTTAACTTTAATTCATTTTTAAATATGAAGTAAATCTATTTATTTTTAATCACGATCTCATTACAACTTCCATCTAAAGATATTGTTCGAAAATATGCTTATTTGATACCAATTCCCACCACCTTTAATTATGGAAAAATATCAAATTTAATTACTAAGCATATCCTATTCAAATTATTATATTTTATTTTTGGAAAGGATATCCAATTCCAATTAACATAGTTGTTGATTTATTTTTGCTCTCAATAAATACGGTAGTAAAGTCTTATTCCTATTTAATTTTAATCGGAAGGAAGAGAACCGGTCGTCGGTGCTGAAAAATGTGGGGTCCAACCCCTTGTCTTGGCGCCTGTAGACAGTAGACTCCAACCATAGGAGTGAGATTCCACGTGGGCATCTGGCTAGAATCTGAACATATTAGCTGGCGCCACATGCCACGGTCTTTTTTCTTCCACGTGGCGAGATCTTATTTGACTTAGCTGCAGGCACCACAACAAATTGTTTACAAAGTAACCAACACATAAAAATAAGTGAAAGTTGTAACATGGGTTCGAACTTTTTAAAATAAAAAAAAGGGTAATTGGCGCAAAACGTCCCTACCTATAACGGTTGTTGTGGAAAATGTCCCTACGTTCGATTTTTTGGTGCAGAACATCCCTACCTTTGCATTTTCTTGCGCAAAACGTCCTTTTGACCAATTTTTAATATAAAATGACCATTATACCCTCTTATATAAATAAAACAAAAAAGAAAAGAAAAGAAAAATAAAGAATAAATTGCAATCTAGTCCAAAATATTTTTAAAAGTGCAAATCAATCCAAATAAATTATAAAAATAATGAAAAATCAAATATAAAAATAAAAACTTTTCCATCGAGGTGGGAAAGGAAACGGGAAAAGAGAGGGCGAGACAAGAAATGGGGATAGGAGAGAAAAGTTTTTATTTTTATTTTTGATTATTTTTAATAATTTAATAATTTATTTGGATTGATTTGCACTTTTAAAAATGTTTTGGACTAGATTGCAATTTATTCTTTATTTTTCTTTTCTTTTCTTTTTTGTTTTTATTTATATAAGAGGGTATAATAGTCATTTTATGTTAAAAATTGGTCAAAAGGACGTTTTGCGCAAGAAAATGCAAAGGTAGGGACGTTCTGCACCAAAAAATCGAACGTAGGGACGTTTTCCACAACAACTGTCATAGGTAGGGACGTTTT
Organism: Fraxinus excelsior; assembly: GCA_019097785.1. Taxonomy (NCBI): domain Eukaryota; kingdom Viridiplantae; phylum Streptophyta; class Magnoliopsida; order Lamiales; family Oleaceae; genus Fraxinus; species Fraxinus excelsior. Next base: position 25,220,163 of record CM032640.1, on the reverse strand, counting down.
GCGCCAATTACCCTAAAAAAAATGTAGAAATATTAAAAAAATATATAAATTGTAGTAGACAGTTCACAAACCTTTCAAAATTGTGCTAAGGACCTCCGCACGGTGTCAAATACAATGAAATCGTGGATTCATGGTTTAGTCCCTGCTTGGGAGGCATTCTCGCCTCCATTATGATAAAAATTTCAGCCGTTGGCTCTGCATTGGATCCATTGGTCATTGTCATTATTTACAGTTGCTAGCGACTATTTGAATTAATTGGCGTGTAAAATGTCGTAGGGTCCGTTTGATAGAAATGTGAAAAATGGGTAGAAATAAAATATTTTACAGGGAACAGATTTTCTTAGAAATTATTTTGTTGGGAATTGTAATTAAATGTGTTTGATTGGTATAATTTTTCATGGAAAATATTGAAAGTTTGATATCCGTTTGATTTCGTTTTTTATGGAAATTGTCCATTAAAGTGATAATGTTTTCTACCCTATGGGTCTAGAATTTGTTCCAATTGCAAAAAAAAAAAAAAAAAATTGAAAAAAAAAATCATACCGAATACCATTCGTTTGACTTTGTTTTGCATGGAAATTGTCAATAAAAGTGAATTTTTTTTTTTACCATTGTATTTAGAATTTTTTCTAGTTGCAAAAAAAACAAAAAAAAAAAAATTGAAAAGTTGAAAAATATCTTCTCACCAAAACATCAAGAATTTATTTTTCTCGAAAAGGTGGAAAATTCGAAAAGTTGGAAAATATTTTTTCAGGAAAATTTTGTCAATCAAACACTACAAAAGTTGGAAACGGACCCTTAATTGTTCCTCCGTGTTTTTATACTCACGCAAAAATGAAGGATAGAAATGATAATTGACAAAATCAAATCATATAAAAATAGTCAAATGTTGTGGACGTCCTTTCTTTGGCAGAAAGTGGGCCCATTCCAACGGAAAAAAAATTGAATAGGAAGGATATTACTATGCTCTCGTTTGATACCCATTTTTTTCTCATTTTCATTCTTTTTGTCTTTCTTCATTTCAACTATACATTCTATCGATAAAATAATATTACACATAAACCTAAAAATTCTCTTTATTTTTTCACCATACATTCTTTCATCAATTATTATTCAAAAACATATTTTTCTACTAAAATGAGTGTCAAACACATGTCACGGGGTTTTAGAAGACTTGCATTCTTGCATATCAGCTTTAATCAAAATATCCCAAATATTTGGATCGACAGAGTAGAATAAGTTCTATGTTCTTCAATACCCAAAAAGTAATGGATTTGGCTCAAATCCCTCAAAAAAAAAAAACTCAGAATACAAGGAAGTAGATAAGGTGGAAATCTGAGAAAAGTTACTACCTGTGAAGACTATGTCATCCAAAGCACCATTATTATAGCAGAGGAAGAATGGAAGATAATAGAGATGGATCAACTTTAGAAGCCACGAAGCCCCATTGAAAAAGAGTAGCACTAAGTCTGTTATTTGTTTTAAAGTCGTGAATTGCTTTGTTTAACTTACACACAAAACAAGGCTGATGAGGGTCCACAAACCCTGGAGTTTGATCCATAAAGGCAACCTCTTGAAGGTCCCCATTCAAGGAAGAATTATGAACATCCAATTGTTGAATGGGCCAACCTTTTTAATCCAAAGTTGTACTGAAAGTCTCAAAGTAATCCCTACCATGTATTTGATCATATCCCTAAGCTACACAACGAGCTTCAGTTTAACTTTTTATACCACTTGCAGCCTATGACTGACTTGCTAGAAGGTTTGGGAACCAGTTTCCAAGTGGATTTCTTAACAAGCCTATGGCCTGCTTAAATGTAGAAGGTTTATTGTGAGCGTTAGCAGCAAAGGTAAGAAAAACCTTAGGTCATCAACTAATAGAACTGATGAATGACAAAGGTTATGGTGTAGAATCAGATGGAGAATAATAATTAGTAGATAGTGAACTGAGTAGTGGATCAGATGGAGGATATGTATATGGAGCAGAAAAAGTGGTATGTGTAGAAGTAGAAGATCAGGGCAATACAGTGATGAAATGTGAAGGGATAGATGCTGGATTGTAAAGGAAAAGCAGAACTTGATGAAGGTGACGAAGCATGTGAATCAACTGAAGAGAATAGCTGATTTACTTACGGAAGGCCTTGTTTAAGTTGACCTAGAAGTAGAATTTTCTTTGAAACCTGATCTTTCACAAGGAAGAAGTTAGGGTAAAACTCGACATAAGCTCTATTATCAACACACAATCTTGTGACACTAAGCAGATTAGTGAAAATTTCTCGTGCAATATAAAACTTCCAATAAAAAATTTAAAAAACAAGCGAGCATAATTAGAGGGTAGTGCTTTCTAAAATGAGATGTAGGTAATTTCTCACCATTTCCAGCCATGGCCTGATCAGTACCAGTAAAAGAACACAAATACCAAAAGCTCTTTCTTGCACTCAAGGACGTTTGGGTTAAGATTTCTAAATATCCTACCACATGTTACCAGCAACTGTCCCTGGAGTTGCATAATATTCTGCCTGAGAAAATGAATATGGTTGGGCTACCAGATTGAAAGACCTTGGACCTTGAGAATTTGGTTGATATGAGAGGTTAATACTATGGTAAAAATCCATAGCAATATGGTTGGTTAGGCCACAAATTTGATAGGCCCTTGTTATAGATCTCGAGAGAGCCGTACTTCAAAAGTTAGTTAAGTTGGACAGTTCAAAACTTCAAATCTATATAAATCACACACCAAATTCCATAATCTCAATGTGAGATCCAATTCTCATGCCTTGTAATGAGAACCTAACAAACTACAATGCCTCGTGATCCCTGCGATTACATTGGACTGGCAAACACTGTTATGCTACATCACCATCCATGCTCGATTATAATCGCGAGACGTAGTACTTGCTCCGATACGATTATTTCAAGAGAGTTATACTTCAAATGTTTAGTTGGAGAAAGCAGTAAATAATGAGTTGCTACAAAAAAAGAATAACAACAGTAGACTAGAAACTTATAATGTTGAGGATACTATGTTCGTCAATCTGTGTTAGAGTGCTTAATGGACGTGAAAGGTCTAGGGGACCATACTCATAGTAATGGCATTGTTCCCAACCAAGAGTGGTAAGTGATTCGGCAACTTGATTTCCATCACGATATATGTGTGAAATTGTATTTTGATCAAGTGAAAGATGATGTTTGATATGTATTAGAGTGTCCTAAATAGACTAACTCTCACCCGCCTTTTCGAAAAGTGGAGAGCCTAAAAACACGTTAGATGACCTCGTGATTTTCTTTTTAAAAAAAATAATAATTGGAGAGCATAAACTTATATAAACTACCTATAGAAATCTCATACTTTCTATGTATGATCCAAATCCTATACATGGTAATGAAAACCGTGATAGGCTCTTTTGCGCTGATGGTGAAAGAGAGTGGACGCCACTGGGACAGATGTTTACTTTGTCGTGTCAAGCTGATTGCTTGAAAATGGAGGAGGTTCAAAATTTTCTTTTCTCCATTTTGACTTTTCAAACTTAGACCTTGACTAGGAAAAAGAACACCTACATTTCCGACAAAATAGGCAAGAAAAAGAAAAATTGAAGAGCTCGGAATTCGCGGGAACATATTTATAAAACAATTACTAAATAAAAAGCAGCCCAAAAGACACGGATATTCCAACGGCCAAGACTTGGAATTCCAAAAAAACCAAATATCTTCAGGTGGAAAAGAAACAAAAGGATAAAATCTTTGTTCAAATTGTCAAACCCGTTAATTTCTATTCAGATTTTGATTGATAGAATTTCCGGATAATCAGACAGGCATCAATTTCTTGGTTTATATTCAAAACCATTTTTTTGGGTTTTTTTCCTTTGGTTTTCTGAATCCAGAAAGACTATTTCTTGGGTGAATCAAATTGGTTTTTACTGGATCTTCATGGGTTCATAGAAACCCTTGGAAATTCAGTACCCCTTTTGCAGAATTTGCCTGTTGTTGACCTATTGAATTCCCTTCCAAAACTTTCTTGAAGGAGGTATGTTCTTATTCTGTTATCCCACCTTTTCCTTGAATTATTCAAATAATTTAATTAATTAAATCATATTTGGTTCAGGAATGTGCATGTATGTACCTTGCCTGATGCAGGATTTTAATCTTATCACGAATTTGTTGATATGTTAATTTTTGTTATCTCAGAATTTTATTGTTCGGTAGCATCATCATCATTTAACACAGTCAGTTGTGTGAAGATTCTGCATTGCCAATTGTATAAATACATTACATTGAAACCCGGGATGGATCAATTCAGGCAGATTGGGGAGGTTTTGGGAAGTTTGAAGGCTGTTATGGTATTGAAACACGACATTCCAATTAACCAGAGGCAATGCTGTTTGCTTTATGATATGTTAGTTTTGGCGTTTGACACGATTTCGGAAGAAATCAGGCAGAATTTGAGGTTTGAAGAAAGGAATACGAAGTGGAAGGCTCTAGAGCTTCCAATGAAAGAGCTTCACCGGATATTTAAGGAAGCCGATCTTTATATAAGATACTGTGTGGATGTTAAGGATTGGTGGGGTAAAGTGATTAGTCTACATCTCAATAGGGATTGTGTTGAATTCCACATTCATAACTTATTATGTTGTTTTCCTGTTGTAATTGAGGCCATCGAGGCTGCTGCAGAAATTTCGGGGGTGGATCAGGAAGAAATGCAGAAGAGACGACTTGCCCTGATGAAAAAGTACGATGAAGAATGGAATGAATCAAAAATTTTCCAGTGGAAGTTCGGGAAACAGTATTTAATCCCTCGAGAAATATGCAGTCGTTTGGATTCGGCTTGGAAGGAAGATGGGTGGTTACTTCTCGAAAAGATTAAAGAGAAAAAAAGTTCGTCAGCAAAGCACGAGCAGAGGCTTGGAGAGTTTTTGATTAAGAAACTAAGTGATGCAGAACAATCAAAGACAAAGCTTTTGCCAAACAATGTCTTAGTTGCAGCAGCTGATTATTATGTGAAGCGGCGTTTAGACTCTGCTGGAAGTGCAGGGCATTTTAAGGAGATCCAATGGTTGGGGGAAAGTTTTGCTTTGAGGACGTTCTATGGGGAGATTGAACTACTAAATCCCGAGATTTCTTTAATCCTTTCACTTTCTCACCCGAATGTGTTGCAAAACCATTGTGCCTTTTTCGACGAAGAAAGAAAAGAGGGTTTACTTGTAATGGAGCTTATGAATAAGGATCTAAACACTTACATAAAAGAGAATTATGGCCAAAGAAAGAGACTCCCATTCTCGACGCCGGTTGCAGTTGATATCATTCTTCAGATTGCAAGAGGCATGGAATATCTACATTCTAGAAAGATCTATCATGGAGATTTGAATCCTTCCAATATCCTTCTCAAAGCCAGAAACGGTTCCATGGAGAATTATTTTCAAGCAAAAATCACTGGTTTTGGTTTGACCTCGATCAAGAGTTATTCTGCACGGAGCCCAAAACCAACAGGAATCGATCCAGATATTTGGTTAGCCCCGGAAGTGCTGGCTGAACAAGAGCAGCCAGGGGGTAAATGCACTACAAAGTATTCAGAAAAAGCTGATGTTTACAGTTTTGGGATGCTTTGCTTTGAACTTCTAACCGGGAAAGTCCCGTTTGGAGATGGCCGCCTTCAAGGAGAAAAGATGGCTCGAAATATTAGAGCTGGGGAGAGGCCACTTTTCCCATATCCTTCACCAAAATACCTTTCAAATTTGACTAAAAAATGCTGGCAAATGAACCCGAATCTTCGCCCGACTTTCTCGTCCTTGTGTAGGATATTGCGCTATATCAAGAAGACCCTTGTTATAAATCCTGACCATGGCCAGCCAGATTCTGCTCCACCACTTGTTGATTATTGTGACATGGAGGCTGGCTACTTGAAGAAATTGACTGGGGATAGGGGCCAGGATTTGGCACTGGTGTCTCAAATTCCTTTCCAAATGTTCGGTTATAAACTTATCGAGAAAGAAAAAATCTCCGGAAAGAATTGGGATTTAACAAGTGATGGATCTGTAGTTCACCGTGCAGCATCGATGTTTGATGAAGAGCATTTTGGTGTCATGGATGATTTTTTCCTTGTAACAAGTGATCAAAGGTCAGTTTGTTCAGAAATCATTGAGAGGAAATATTCAACATTAGCGCTTGATCAGAGGTCGGTCATCTCAGAGATACCTCATCGCCAGTTTTTCTCATTCGACCAAAGGTCATTTGGCTCTGAAAGTCCGGGGAGAAAATATATGGGACCCGCAGCTGATCAAAGGTCGGTTGGTGCTGAAACTCTAGATAGGAAACCTTCATTCATACTCAGAGCTGATCAAAGCTCGTCTCATGTTCAGAGTCCCGAGAACAAATTTCTGCAGAAGGTGGCTAGTACGAAGCTAAAAGTCGAGGTTCCAGATAAGGCATCAAAAGATGCAGAGATTAAAGCAGCGAATTGCAGTACTCCGGAACCCGTACTTTCACTAATCAAAGCCAGCGAGCAGAAGTTAGTAAGTGCCGAGATTGTAGAGAAGAAACTTTTATCACCAAGGCCGACAGTGGAGCAAAAATCAGTTTATTCTGATGGTTCAGGAGGGAAAATATCATCACTGTCAACAGTAAAATTAGTTGAGATTCCGGAAAAGAAAATACTGAAGCCAGAATCCATTCCGAAGACAGTTTCAGGTTCTTCTAAGATTTCTGAAAAGAAAAACGGGTCAGAAACAATACACATTGGCAAGTCGAGCAATACTACAAACTCAGAGAAGAAAGATTTGGTTGTCAAGAATATGAAAGACATAAAGACTAAAAATTCTCCGGGTTAGTTTTCTTTCTTAAACCTCGTGTTAAATATTTCAAGAATACCACAATATCAATAATTTGAATATGCTGAATTGATGCAGAGACATTGAATAGTAACTCCCCAACGTCTTCACCATCAAGAATAAAGAAAACGAATCCTAGTCCCTCTCCAGCTTCCTCACCAGGGCGTGTGTCCAGAACGCGTTCATCACCAAAATGGTTACCTGCGTACTACTCAAGAGATTATTCATCACCAAGATCATCACCGTTAAATCCAAGTGGTCGAATTAGTCGAGAGAACCGAGTACCATCATGCACGAGTCCTCGAAGACCTAGAACAAATAATGTATCCAACTCAGGAGTGGCATAATCATATATAATGATACTTTCACTATATAGTATGGATTCTCACTCATTTTGTAATGTTCAAAAAAAAAATAATATACTTTTTTTTTTTTTTGCACTCCGTTAAAGCTTGTTTACTTAAGTTTACAGTGTTTGGGATATTGTTAAATTTTGTTAATCTGTTTCTTTTTTTTTTTTTTTTATTTTTAATTTTTATTTTGTTCTGAAGTTGTTACATGGTTTGCACCAAACTCGGCTGGAAAATAGTGCAATCTCTCAGGTTCTTGATTGTGCATGTTCTTTTTGCATATTCATCTTCCCCAATATTTGGGTTGGTTTTGCTTTCTACCTTCTCATAGGAAAAAGGTACGCCCCTTGCTCTATTTCTTCAGGCAGAAATAGTAGGATAAGAAAGTTAGGACTCACCAGTGTTCTAAAAAAGGTGCCGCCTAGGCATTAAGCGCACGCAAAATGCCTCGCTTGGCAGTTTTTTTTTTTGGTATTGTTTTTGTACCTAGGCACGCTTTTACGCTTTTTAATGCTTTTTTCTTTAGTTATTAAATAATTTTTAAATTGATTTAAGAATTTAAAATAATATTAAAATAAGAAAACACTTTTTTTATGCTAATGCTCACCTAAGCCCAAGCTTGGCCTCTTCACTTCACCACTCTTTACGCTTTTTAGAACACTAGAATTTATATCGATCTTGGTAGGTAAACAAAAGACACTAAAGCTCTAATGCAATAAAACAAAGATTACACCAAAAATATGAAAAAATAAAAAAATCTGGCATCTGCCATATGTTTACAATTTTATTTCACCTTTCATGTTTAGAGGTGCATATAAGAAACTGAGTGAGTTATACAGCTAATCAAAATTGGCTGCAACTGTGTACATAGTACGTACAATGAATTCTGCAGAACAATCTATATGACAATCTCAACCAAAGTAACATCTTGGATACATGTACACAATGAAAGCAATCGAATCTAGTTCAAATTTGAGCATTCATTTCAAATGGGTAGGGTAACAGAGCTCTTCCATATCAGCTTCTGTAACATCTGCAAAGAAATGATTTTCAGGCAGCCTCCATCTCTCTGCACGTTTTAGTTTATTTCAATATCTGTCGTCACCATAGGCGATTGTATGAAACTTTATAGTAACAAAATGGACATTCGTACGTCAAAGAATCTTCAGGCATTAGGCAACTTCGAAGAAACAATTTCAAGTTTCCAACTTTGAAAAAACCAGACAACATACATCAAAGAGTTGCTTCCCAAGTTATATGGCAGTAATAAAATGACAAACCATCAGAAGATGCTTATGAGGCTCCAGCTCTAAGCAGCCATGACACTGATATATCACAGCTCATCATGGGAAAAAAATTAATTCTAAACCATCTCAAGAAGTTTTATACAACCGGTGGAATTGGCAGCAACCACCATATTTGATTTCTGTCTCCAGCAAACACTAGAAACAAACTGTCCATTATCATCTTCAGTCTCCTTACCAGAAATGGAATCGATGGAGCCGAACTTGTGGGAAGTAATTGGCATCGACAGAGATTTATAATAGGCGAACACCTGAAAACCAATATAACAAATGTGAATAGCTGAAACTAAGAGGCTTCAGCAAGAAGTTAATAATGAAAAACCTTGATAGTGCAATCAGAAAAAAAGCACCAGAACAGAGATTAATTCATTAGATTTTCTGATTTTCACGACATTTTTGTATGACAAGTCTCCTTAACAAATATGTAACCAATCGTATGTATAGATTTGCATGATAGGAAAACTTGGGGACTGAGCAAAATCAACAAGAATAAGTATTCAGGGCTACAATAGAACAGTAATCCTGATTTCATAACATCATATTCTACAGCCATGAGCAATAGAAGCAATTCCAACTGAAAAAGTGTGCTTCTCAAAACACTATTAAATTGGTGCTATTTTTGAAATTTGCCTTGGCTGATTATTTGGATTATGGACGGCCTATGTGGCAACCTCCAAATGGCTCATTGGTAGTGGCAAGGATTGTGCTAGTTGGGGAAGGATATGAACCATCTCATCAAACGGGTGGCTGAGATTTATTCTTGGTATAAATGTTTCATTTAATTAGGCCGGACGGTTACTATAGCGGCACTTTTGATTTTCTGTTGTCTCTTCAGTTTTCTCTCTAGACTCTTCGTTTTGAGAGGGTTTTCTTCCTTCTTCCTTTTGGGTTAAAATTCTTTTGTGTAACTCTGGTTTTGTGATTAATCCTGTAAAATCTGTCCTGCAACAGTAACTTTAGGCTTGTGAAGTCTGTGTTGTTCTACGGTTTGGCCAGGACTGGTTAGGGTTGATTGTTGTAAAGGATTTGTGTCTTGGTTTTGTAGATCCATGCGGATCGATGATCAAACCAGAGTTTTTGAGTGGTTTGATGTACACTATACTCTCTCTTGGAAGGTTGTTTTGCACTAGCCCCGAGCCCCCAACAACTTTGGTGTTCTTGCGTTTATATTTTGATTACGTTTTGTGATTGTGCTTTATTTTGATTTTTCGACAAATTATTTCATCAAAAATCCCGGCACCAACAATATATAAATTTCTTACTATGGCATTTAAGAACATACTTCAGCAAAGCAAAAATTAAAAACTATCAGGTCCACTGCATTGCTATATAATCCTAGGTTTCAGACCTGTGAACGTGAACACCTGGAGTTTCATTAAACAGTAAGTAAACTAAAAATATGACTATCAAAGACTTGACACAATCTCTTCCCCGAACTGATGGATTTACTAGGTTCTCAGGCCTGTAAACATTTCACTAAATCTTTTGCAACCTCAAAATGTGATTATCAACAACTTAACACTATTGCTTGACTTCCCCAAAGTGATGCTACAACTGTAATTTCTTATCCTCATAAACTATTAGTTTCTATCACAGAGCCTATATCAAGATACAGGAAATGTTTAACAACGGGATCTGCATCAACAACATGAAAAATGCAAGTCAAAAGTGAAGATCACCTCATTTGTCTCCGAACCACAGGCTATGTAACCATCAGCAACTGATAGACCCACAAAGTTCTGCAGGAGTGAGAATGCTAAGTTAAGCAGCAAGAGATGTCTATAATATTAAAGGTAATAAAAGCTCGTGTTAAGACAATAAGTACTCCGAAAATTATATAGAAGAAGAAAATGACCACAGGATGGTTCTTAAGAAGCACGATGTCACGATGTGGACATACCAATACATGATTTTCAGAAAAAGGACAGGGACACGTTGGGGTAGCAACAAGACCGATTTAATTTTTCAAAATTGTATTATTGCATTCCATCAATACTTTTACATTTTCAATAACATCAATACTTTTTTAGCTTTTGAAATATTGCAGGTAAAATCTTTTGAATAAGGGAGTACGTTGTACTAAGATATCTTTGGGTCAAACTATATATTAGTATTGCTAGAGAAGAAGCGATGCATATAATAGATATAAAACAAATTTGACCATAAGGTCAAATAATTTTTGTTGCGAAATTTGGCTTTTCTATACAAATGATTTAATAATCAAATATTTCTCTAATTTTATAATTTCAAAATTTACAGAGTAGGCTTTTCGTGTCCTTGATGTGTCAAGAACATGTTAGAACTCTAAAGAATGTGAGTAATGCAAAAGATGCCTTGTGGTACGTCCTTGAGAGGTGTTCGGGAAGTTTCCATTGAGTGTTAGAAATTTATAAGTACATTAAAAATAGGACATGCCACGTGGCATGTCAAACACGTGACCAGGCGTGTAAGACATTGTCGCCTGATACGTGCCACTATGTCAGTCACGCCACCCCAGTATTAGTAGTTTCCATGCTTCATAGGTTGGATCACAAGTGACTAACCTTCTCATTAGTATGTCCTCCAAGAGTTAACATGCAAGCATCCCTTGATAAACAATTGGAACTTGTTTTACTGAGATCCCAAATCTTCAGTGTGTTGTCAGTGGATGCAGAAACAATAGTTCCAGCATCCAAGAATTTTACATAGCTAACAGCTTTCTCATGGCCAGCCAATATGCACCAAGGAGTTGAAACTTTGCGAAGATCGAAGCAATAGGTCTTATAATCGGCAGCACTAAAAGCCAACAAATGAGCGGAGTCAGTGGAGAACTGAACGCAGCAGATATTTGCATTGTTCCTTATTGTGCATATACTGTTTTTCTGCACCAAAGAAGAAAGATCAGTTTAATAAGCTCCATAACTATTCCATCCCAGAGTGATAAAGTGCTGGAAGCAGTTTCTCGAATGTAGAAGGCTTGATGCCCAATGCATGCCCAACCAAACCATGCAGAAGGTCAGCATCAATCTGCAGGTGCTAGAATGTGAATAGTACCAAATGATACCAGCTGGGAAAGTTAATTGTCCATTGAACTGTCTCATTTTCATTCTTTCTAAGAGGCATGCAAGTTACTAAGCAAAAGAAAGGGTTATTATATGTACTTCCTACTGTGCCACTGATGTCATAATCAACATTCATGTTCAATCCATATTTTGTACAAAAATGGTGTGGTTATGAGTCCACTTTAACCCTACTTTAGAATCATTCTAATGCATAAAAAAAGAACTTGTAACCCAAAAGATGGAGTTCTAAAAAGCATAGCATGGCTCTCAATAAATTAAAAGCAGGAGACAGAGAAACTAAAACCAAAACGATAGACCGTGCCTCGTTGATGCTCCAAAGTTTTACCAGACGATCATCACTTCCACTGGCTAGTTTTGTGGGATCCACACGAGAGAAATCAACAGACCATGCCCTTTCACTGTGCTCAATGAAATGAGAAAACTCTTGCCCTGTTGACGCATCCCATAACTACGACGATTCAATCAGTTATGTCAAGACCAATGCAAAAAAGAAACTACTTCATGTCAATATAAATGTTTGGATGTCAGTAACAAGAGATAGATATTGAAAAAGAAAATAAAATTAGAAAGTATGGATGCACCTATACAAAAATATAAAGTAATATTTAAGAACAGTGCAACTGTCAACATAAATTTGCATTACCTGAGGAGCATACACTAAATTTGCAATAGTAATATACACACGTGCAAGCTCTTTTAAGGAAATTTGAATGTGATAATTCTGGGAAACTAATGCACACGTGCTTTTGCTCTAGCTACCACTCTCATTGCAAGAACACTCTGTTGGAACTCAGGGTGCAAACTTGAACACGCCTATTGACTATGGATTCAGGTAGTTTCAGTTATAAAATGCTATAAAAGAATCTTAACATTTATCAAGTGTAACAGTACTAATTTTTCTTCTTTCCCTTCCCAAGTCAATTACAACATCTTGTTCTTCTCCTATTATTAAAGGCTTGAAAGTCTTGCTCCCTCTTTTATTTCCTCAGACTCAATAACAGAGAATACTTTCCCAAAATAAATTAACAAAGTTCAGTTCAGGAGGCAAAAGTATACGAGCAAACAAGGAGGCATAGAAAATGACAAAAGTCCAAGCAGAAATAATTGTTGTCCTGGTAAGTGCAAACATTAAAGTTCACTTGGTAGCTGGTCTTGCGGATTTTTCTACATAAGAGATGAACATGAGACCTAGGGCTCCACAAGAACAATCAATTTTATGGTCATGATGCCAATAGTATGAGAAACTATATCCTTCAGGAAAAATGTTGCTATAACACCAAAAGGAAATCATGAACTTCACAGATAGAAGTCAACACTGCACTTCATATAAATACATGGAAGGCTATGCCTATTTCTATGCAAAGCCAAATCCTTTTAAGTGTCCATCAAATAATACAGCCATTCAACACATATATTGAAGAATGCCATAAAGCTCTCCATTTTCTCAGGCTTAGCATATGTTTGGCTCATGTTTATAAACATCTATAAACACTCAAGCCATTTTTTATCTCCACAATTTGAGTTACCCACAAGCACTGCCCTACTTAATACCACTCATTTCTATCTATTTATAATTTTTTAACTGTTTATAAACACTTCCCAAACATACTTCATTTCTAACAAAAATTTAGGTGCACAACAGTAACAAAATATATAACTAATAGGTGTGGTAGCTTACAAGATAGAAAAGTGAAGGTCCTTGGTGGCAATGATCGTAATCCAGCCCATTTAAGCAACCTACTTAGATTACGTGATTTAGCTTATTTTGGTTCTTTTGAAGTTCAGATCACATTTTAGCAAAAAAAAAAATGCTCTCTTTTTCTAAGTCTTTTATTAAGATTTATGTTAATCCAGAAATGCACGTTGATCTTCAGACAAATTATAGTAGTTAATATTATTCACATTGAATATTATTAGAACAATGAGCCAGAATACACACCTTAACTATGCCATCATAATCAGATGAAGCAAGGTAATTCCTGATGTAGCTATTCCAGCTAATGCAGCTGAGTTTTGACTTGTTTGCCATCTCAATAACTGGATAATGAAAGTCAACGAAATCAGTAGAGAGATCTTGAAATTCAAATATTTGTATCTTCTTCGACACCCCACCAGCAGCTAGATAGTCCTCATCCCGGTCAAAACCCAATGAACATATTACATTTGCTGAATTACTGAAATCTCCATTCCTTGATATCCCTCGTAATTTGAATTTATTGTAGCGAGCATATTTGCACAAACCATCTAAGAAACCCCCTAAGCGATCTGCAATTTTGTATTTTTGTCTGTCCTTAGCAGTGATGCACCAGTTTTCTCGACTTTTCAACAGCTCTCCATCTCTATGAGTCGCAACATCAGTATCTGGAAGCCGGATATTGGGTCTCAAGGAAAAGTAAGCACTTTCAAGCATCCTAATTTTCCTCATCGAACTTATTTTGTTATCACACACAGGGGACATCTTTGAAGGCACATCCAAAGTTGAATGTCCACTTGCAGTGAGAAGCTCCTGAGGTATGGAAGATAAAACCAATGATTCGTTAGGCTGCCTTTTCTCAACCTCTTTGATGTCTGCTTCTATGCACTGGATTTGTTCCATTAGTTTGGATACATCCTTTTGTTTTTGCTCTTTCATTGACAGAAGAAAATGCAATAACAATTCTGATTCACCATCTTCTTCATCAATTGATGACAATAACTGGTGTCCAGAGAGGCCTTGAGTTCCACTTACAAATCCAGATTGTAGAATTTCCCTGTCATGAAACAGTAGCAACAGACATTACACATTGAAAGTAACATGACTCAAAAACAAAGTTTACATACGACACAGACTGTCAATTTGTGAAAATATTTTACGGCGACATGATCTCCAAAACCTCGAAAATAGTGATAACTTTACAATTATGTATGGCGCTCTATATGTTCATTGATTTGATACTTGCACTATCAAGCCAGTTTAATACTAGTTGTATTCACCTCCTTGTTTTCCAAACTGACACTTACGGAATTAAACAGAAGACTCAGATGATAAATTTGACATGTAGCTAATTGTGATTTCACTGAGACGCCATGTTCAAGAGATTTTTACGGCTTAAACCAACATTATTAGAGTTTCGATCAAAAAGACTAAAAGAGGGGGAAATTTTTAAAATTGAAACCAGAAATTAACAAAAATTATATATACATATACCTGATTGTTGGGCGTGATGCAGGTTCAGGCTGAAGAAGCCAAAGACAGTATCCAGCTTCCTCGGGATTCTCTGAAAGAAAGCCAGAAGGAAGAATCCTATGATGTAAATCAAGCATTGTAGCAGCACGAGATCTTCCAGAATCATATGAGCCAAGTAACTGAGAGAAACCACATTTTATTAGTATCAAAAAATTTTGCTGCCAGTTCAAGCCTTCATGAAGGACACAAAATTGAAACAAAAAATGGTGCTCGCTTTTTCTTGGGTATGCTAAAACTAACCTTCCCACACATTCGAACATAGGCAAAACAGATTCTAATTCTTAAAGAGAACAGGCTATCACTTCTTTCAATCTCCCAAGCCTTTCTACCAAATTCACTCTCTAATCCACCATTCTGGCAAATATAAAGGTCTCTATTTTCTTTCCCCCAAACTAGCATTATAAACTGTTAAAACAAAAGAATTCTTATATTATATTCATTGGAGAAACAATACATATATATACAAAGGTTAGGAAACTATTTTAGGAAACTATAGAAAACATAGAATTTATGCTAATTAGCCAACTAATACAACCTCACAACCTTTAAGACTCCCCCTCAAGTTGGAGCATAAATATTAATCAAGTCCAACTTGTTACAAAGATAATCAACTCGAACCCCATTTAGAGCTTACGTGAAGATATCTCCTAATTGATCTCCAATCTTCAGACTCTTCACATACCCTATAGAAATCAAACATTTCTGAATTTTCTCGGGAACAAAATGATAATTAATTCAATATGCTTAGTTCGCTCATGAAACACGAGGTTAGATGCAATATGAAGGGTAGATTCGTTATCACACCACAATTTTACTAGTACTGAAACTTTAAGGCCTATTTAAGTCAAGAGCTGATATATCTACATGATTTCACACACAGACTGTGCCATAGCCCTATATTCTGCCTTTGCACTTGATCTTGACACAACATTCTGCTTCTTACTCTTCCATGAGACCAAATTTCCTCCAACGAAAACATAATAACCTGTAGTGGATCTTCTATCTACTTTGGATCCTGCCCAATCTGCATCTGAAAAACATTCAATACGAGTAAGCCCATGATTTGCATACAAGACACCTCGTCCGGGTGCTCTTTTCAAGTAGCACATGCCCAATGATGAACTGTTGGGGATGACATAAACTAGCTAACAACACCGACAGAATATGCAATATCTGTACGAGTCACCGTAAGATAGTTTAGCTTTCCAACCAACCTTCTATATCTCTCAGGATCTTCAATTTGTTCTCCATCTCCTGTAAGGTGCATGTTTGGAGTCATTGGAGCACTACAGGGTTTCGCCCCCAATTTTCCTGTTTCCGTTAATAAGTCAAGGACATATTTTCTCTGAGATAAGAAGATCCCCCTTTTTACTCCTTATGATTTCAACACCCAAGAAATACTTTAGCGTCCATAAGTCCTTCATGTGAAACTGAGTATGAAGGAAAGACTTAAGAGACGAGATTCCTGTAGTATCACTTCCAATAATGACAATGTCATCCACATACACAACTAAAAGAATGATACAAGCTGCCGATCGTTTGTAGAACACAGAATGGTCATACTTGCTTTTCATCATACCAAATTCTTCAACAGCCTGACTAAATTTTCCAAACCAAGCACAAGGACTCTGTTCCAAACCATACAGAGACTTTCGAAGACGACAAACTCGCCCAGACTCCCCCTGAGCAACAAAACCAGGAGATTGCTCCATATACACTTCCTCCTGAAGATCACCATGAAGAAAAGCATTCTTGATATCGAGTTAATGCAAAGGCCAATGATAAGTAGCTGCCATAGAAATAAACAACTGAACATATGTCAATTTAGCAACAAGAGAAAAAATGTTAAAATAGTCCACTCCATAGGTTTGAGCATATCCCTTAGCTACAAGACGGGCTTTCAGTCGAGCAACTAACCCATCCGAATTTACCTTAACTGTGAATACCCGTTTGCACCTAATAGCCCGTTTTCCTGAAGGTAAATCGACCAAGCTCCAAGTGCTTTATCATCCAAAGCATTCATTTCCTCTATCATTGCATGGTGCCAACCAGGATGAGAGATGACCTCATGAACAGTTTTAGGAATAGAGATAGAATCAAGATAAGCAATAAAAGAACAAGAAGAAAATGACAAATATTTATAAGAAACAAACGAAGAAATAGGATAAGTACATTGGCGTTTACCTTTGCGTAATGCAATAGGAAGATCATCGTTCGGAACTGGATCTAATGACGAAGAAGCAGGTGGGGGACATGAATCAAGAGGGCTGCGCCTGGAGTAGACTTGACTAATAGGAGGTCTAACAGGAGCTGGTTCTGAGACAGGTGTGGAGGATGTGATGGAGTAGACTAACAAATCATCATCCTCCTCTGACGTGTGGGAGGAGGAGAAGACGGAAAATATGGTGTGTCTTCCATGAAGGTAACATCAACTGAGACAAGATATTTGTTAAGACTAGGACAATAACATCTATAACCTTTCTGGAGACGAGAATAACCAAGGAAGATACACTTCAAAGACTTGGGATCTAATTTGGTTACATGCGGACGAACATCCCAAACGAAACAAGTGCTACCAAATATTCTAGGGTCAACAGGAAAAGTGACTTATTGGGAAACAGGACTCTGTAAGGGATTTCACCATGAAGAACAGATGATGGCATGCGATTAATCAGAAAACATGCTGTTGAAACTGCATCGGCCCAAAAAGGTTTATAAACATTCATTTGAAATAATAGGGCTCGTGCAGTTTTAAGAAGGTGTCTGTTCTTTCTCTCTGCCACTCCATTTTGAGATGGAGCATCAACACAAGATGTTTCGTGGAGCATACAATTCTGAACCATAAAAGACTGAAATAAAGTTGACGTATAGTCTTTGGCATTATCACTTCACAAAGTACGGATCAAAACATTAAATTGATTTTTAATCTCAGCACAAAACGCACAAAAAATAGAGAACTTAGAACAACTCTTCATTAAATATAACCAGGTTACACGAGAATCATCCACAAAAGTAACAAAATACTTAAATCCCGGTTTAGACAAAATAGGACATGAACCTCAAACATCATAATGAACTAATTTGAAAGAAACACTAGCACGTTTATTGACTCTTGGACTCAAACTAAGACGATGGTGTTTTGCAAACTGACATGACTCACAATCTAATGAAAACACCGTACTGAATTGTGGACAAAGTTTCTTGAGCAAAGGAAAAGATGGATGACCCAACCTACAGTGTGCCTCGAAGGGAGATGCTACACCAGAGCAAGCAACAATTTCGCTATTGGTGTGTCCAAAATGTAGAGGCCTCCAGACTCATGTCCTTTACCAATAATTTTCTTCGTCAAAAGATCCTAAAATAAGTAATGATCAGGAAAAAATGAGATGCACCAATTAAGATTGCGAGTAAGCTGGCTTACAGAGATCCAATTAAAGGACAACTTAGTAAATGTAAGACAGACGACAGAGGGAGATGAAGACCTTAGTGATTCTTGATACTGTGAGAACTTGACAAATTCATCTGCAGAGATAAGAATTGATTTTTCAGAAGTTTTATTAGTGGATGCAACATGGGCCGGGTGAGCTTTCCGATTCCTGTATTGAAGCTGTCTACAATCACGCTTCATATGTCCAGGCTTGTGACAGTAATGACACATAATTCCTCCAGAATGTTGTGTTCAAGCTTCAAACCCTTGCGAGCCCCCTCCTTTGTTTCCACTCGGATTTGTTGATCTCCCAGGCTCATAATGATTATTTCGACTAACCAAAGCACCACTGATTGGGGCAGGTGGAGTACCTTCAATGCGAAGTACTCGACTAAATACGTCTTGTAAAGAAGAGATCTTAGAACCAGAAAGAACATGTGACTTATCAGTCTCAAAATCAGAGGAAAGCCCAGCAAGAAAACTCATGACAACCATTTGTTCTCGTTGGCGTTGCTGAACTTTTACATCAGGGCTGAAAGGCAGTAACATATTAAGCTCCTCATAAGTTTTCTTAAACTCCATAAAATAATTCGTAAGGGACTTATCTTGTTTTTCTGCACAGTAAAACGCTTTGCACACTTCAAACAAGCGAGACAGGTTCCCTTCACCAAAATACAGAAAATCCAAATAATTCACCAACTCTTTAACGTATTCACAGTGATTGATCAAGCCAATTACCTCGCTATCAATAGAATTTCAAATTTGCAGGAATAAGCGAGCATCATCTCTAAGCCAGTCTGTCTTGAATCATCGTTAGGAGGACCGTCAGTCAAATGAGTATTTTTGTCAATACTCCGTAGATAAAGTCGAACTGTCTTGCTCCAATCCAAATAATTTGAGTCATTTAGCTTATGGTCCGTGATTTTAGACATTACTGGAATTACATTAATCACAATTAAATTCTTTTGCTCGTCGGCCATAGAAATAAATCCCAAGATAAAAGGAAAATAATAATAGCCCACACAAGCCCAACAAGTAGATTGGGCCACAAATAGCTTGGGCCCAAGTACACAATAAATGACTTGAGCCCAAATAAGATTAACACCTAATAAACCCTAAGCAGTCAATCGAAGCCCACAAAAGAACACGCTGCAGCCTAAACCAAGCACCAAATCGGAGAACCCAGTCGACGGGACAGCTTCAATTGCTCAAACCAATCTCACCGGATGCGATGAACTGACAGATTCAGACTACTGTTGCTCAAATGGCGACACCAAAATCGAACTCATAGCACGCGGTGAACTCCTCGGACCAAACGGCAATGCAAGAACCTTAAACGGGGACAGGAACACACAATTTGACTCCTGAACTGTAACCCTACGATGCACACCTGAACTGCGAACCCCACGAACGGCGACGGGAACCTTCGATGCCACTGCCTGAATCCCAAATGAACTACGAACCCTACGAACTGCGACGGGAACCCAATATTACAGCCACAAGTTCGAAGAATAGAACCCTATTGCTCTGATACCATGTTAAACAAAAGAATTCTTATATTATATTCATTGGAGAAACGATACATATACATATAAAGGTTAGAAAACTATTTTAGGAAACTATACAAATTCTAGGAAAACTTAGAATTTACGCTAATTAGCCAACTAATACAACCTCACAACCTTTAACATAAACTTTTCATAACTGACAATTCCATCCAACAAAAAGGTTATATTTTCCTCATTGTCCTCCAAATTATCATGCTAATATTTGGCATCATAGGAAAAAACTCAAAACAACCAAATGACAAGGGAAATAAGAACATAAGCACTTCTACAGGGCAAATGTTATCTAAATCAGACTACAATATTCATGGACATCATTTTTGATGTCCTGAATTATTATCATCTTTTTAAACAATTATAAAAGTATAACATCAGTTTCATGTCAAGGTCATGAAAATATATGAGGATTTATACTTTTACTACTATCACATATGATATTTGCTTTTCATTCAGGTAAGTTCATAATATAAGACTACAAGCAAAATTACTTCAGTAGAAGTCATTTACAAACCTCAAACAGAAGAACCCCTAGACAAAATATATTTGATGCAAACGTGCAGCCCCTTTCAGTGGACAGCTCAGGACTCGTATACCACTTCTCTTCTGACATACAGCTTACACAAGACTGCAATGGCTGCAATTTACTAAATACATCACTGTTGCAGATTTTGCTTTGGTTCTTGCACTTAGTTTTAAGTGGTTCTTCCTCATCAGAATCATTCCAAGAATCTTGTGGCCCATCAATATCTGCTTTAGTAATGTTTTCAGATGCAGATCTAACACCTGACCTGGATGGAAATTGTGGCCACCTTGGAACATGGTTTATGTTCCCACCTAATTTCCACTTCTTCGCAGAATGGCAGCCCAAAGGAAGCACGCTAGCATGCATTTGTCTTTTTTCCTTTCGATTACGAACTGAATGGGAATTACCTTGATCTGTAACACTTTTGGTGACCCCAGTGTGTACAGAAGATCCAAGGTACAACACCTCGTATGATCCCAACAACTTGAAGCAGGAAGGCCTCAAGTCTTGCAGCACAACTCCTTGAGAATGCTTAAAATCCACAAGAGCCACAATCTGTCTAAATATACTCAAGCTCTCAACTCTATTTGACTTATTTCGACCTGCTTCCAGCCATTCTCTCAAACTGATTCCGTCGCCAACAAAATGAGAATTACAATTAGTCCATGGTTCAGAAACACTGTCAGGAGGTGAAAAAGTAGCAGAAGTAAAACCTAATGGTGCAACAGAATCAACCAAGCCAGCAGTCTCAGGTTTAAAGCATGTACGTTCAGCCGTCACAGATTTAGTGCATGCATGGTCCACAGACTCAGATCCTAAGCGAACAGAGTTTTGATGTATTAATCCCTCTTCTCTCAATGAACCTTTTATGGAGTACTCTGAGAACCCAAATTTTGATAAAATCTTTGGTCTAGTGGTTTCAGATGGGTAGAACAGATCATTTGATGTACCTATATCAGAATTATTTAATAAATTGCTCATCATTGTGTTACGATTGAAATATAGTGGTTGCTGATCTTGAAACCTGGGACAGGAAGTGTTACCCCCATCGTCTGAGATACTTGATTTTGCTCTAAATTTTTCATTGTACCCTGTTTGTCCTAGCAGGCAGTTAATTCCTGATTCATCTGTCATCTGATACAAGTGCTCCCACTGGTTCTGCATCATTTTCTTTCTATCTCTATTGTTCGAAATGCCTACAACAGCCGACTTTTCACGGTCATAGTTTCTCAAAGTCAACTCTTCAACCATGATCCCAGCATCATCCATGCAACGTGGACTGGTACTAGCATGTTCAGAAGAACCAATTCTTTCTAGGTTCTTTTCATCCAAAGTATCTGAAACTAAGTACAATTTTTCATGATAATCATCCTCACAAGGCGTAACCATTTCATTATATTCCAGCATGCTAGAGCTGCCAGGCTTCAATGAGAACTCACAACCTTTACTTTGAACATGTGTACCGTCATCCGCACCCACTTCAGTCCGCTCATCGCTTACTGTTTCATCCATGGCGACTAAGATACTCTCATTCAATCAAGAGAATGATTTGCACTGCAAAACAAACTCTCATTAAAGAAGAACACAAAGTATATTTAGACTAAATTGCATTAACCAACAATAATAAATTACATGAACCTATAAATTTGCTTAAGATTACAAACAAAACCCTCAAACCTGGAAAACTAAAATGCACTTCTTAAGCTCTGCATCTATCCCACGTATCAGATTATAAGACGTGATCCCATCCAATAGAATGAAATGAAATAATGGTAAGCCTAGGGCGACAAAAACATGGCTCGAGAGTATTGCTAATCAATCTATTTCCGATAGGGAGTGCATTCGAGGTCTAGTGAAATTCCTGGATCGAGTTAGTGTAGTTCGTAATCATGCTTTTCAAGAAGCGGAGGAATAGAAGAGTGCCACTCATTCGTCCTAACCAACTAGTAGAATATATCTTTCAGCAATTCTTTTCTCCGCTAATTAACCCTTCCCAACCAGCCAGCCCAATCGATCTTGTAAGATTGGCTAATCAAAGGGGTTAATCTGGTCCGAAGTTGTTGGAACAAACAAGTCATTTTCAGATGTAATTCAAGGCAAAGATGGAAGATTTCGTGAGACTCTGCTTGGCAAAGGTTTATTTGACTGGCATAAAGATTAATGTGTGCATACTTTTCCGCTTACCTATGTCTCCTTAAAAGAACTGAACATGCAATAAAAGAACATTACATTGTATTAATTCAGTTGAACCATCTCATCTTCTTAAGTTACACAATGGAGGATGTATTTATTTACATTTTATGTTCAAGGCCTTGTGTGCAGAGCTAATTCGTCTCTTAATCAAAGACATAACACCTGCAATATGTTAAGGGATAAAAATCCCACGTCGAATAAAGATGAAAATATAAACCAACTTATAAAGAATTGAGTTACTCCTCTTAATAAGATTGACCTTTTAAGATGGAATCTCAAATCTTAACATGGTATCAGAGCCCGTTAAATTTCAATGAGTGATTTGATCCGATTGAGAATAAAAAAAATTGAGCACACGAATTTCAAGATTGATCTGCTCAAACGAGCCATTATCTTGCAGGACATGTTAAGGGATAAAAATCTGCCCACTTATAACGGATTGGATTAATCCTCTAAGATTGACCTTTTAAGATGGAACCCAAATCTTAACACCATATTCATAAATTGATTACGGACACTAGTACCTTTGTTAAACCACATCATCTAAATGTTTTTCCTATTTATAAAAGGTTGGAACTTGGAATATATATTTATATTTTATCCATAACGTATAACCATTCATCTACTTTAGAATGCACAATATAGATGTTCAGTGTAACTACAAAATGAGAAATGTTTTGGAGAAATAATGAAACAGAACTTTCACTACTATCCATATCAAGCTAAGTTTTTTTTTTTTCCTAATTCCTAACTAGAACTGAAATCCTGAAATATAATCCCATTGTTAACGGACCCGGCATAAAAAATAATTAAGAATAATTACAATAATCAAGGAAATTGAAGCTAATGTGGGAATTCAAGATTACCGAAACCGAATTGCGAGTGAAGAAATTGCGAGACATATAAAGGAGTCAAGAACCAACAAAGTGAATATGGAACAGATTTGAGGGGATCTGCGAGTCCATGGAATTGAAAAAATCCTAATAATCAGAGTTGAGTGATGGAGAAGAGATGAGGAGAAAGATATTCATGGGACTTGCCTGAAATGGAAAAAATATCTTCGTGTACACTGTACTTACTATTTAAGTAATAATTATCCATATTTTAATTACTTTGTAATTACAGCCACTAATTAAACGTTTATTTTAAGTTAGGGGTAAACTTGACCTTTCACTTTGAAATGCATGAAGATTCTTCGACTCTAAACCACTATTCTAAAAAAGTGTTTCAAGGAAACAATTAATAAGGTCAATATTAGGAGTGTTAAGTGAAGCGGACATCTCACTAACAAATCGAATTGGCTCGACTCGTTTCCTTAAAAAACTCAATCACTGTTTTGTGCAGCTAAAATCAAATTTTTAGTATGTTTTGATAAATATTGATGAAATGTATGGCTCAAAATTATGGGTCTCGTGAATTATGTTGTTAAAATTAATCATTGAATTTAATTTAGAACAAAATCAAAATTTTAATCCATAGCAAATAGAATCTTATAATCAATACAGAGTTTCATATTTAGCCCTTGTCTGGACGCGCTTTTAATCTACAAAAAATGCCATTTTTTACCGTTGAAAGAAGCAACGGTCAAAAAAACAAAAATGGCTGCTGAAATCTGTGCCTTGTGTGTCAAAGCAAACGACTCAAAAATCAATTCTACCAGCTCAAGAATCACGCCCAGACATGGCTTTAATCCCTACCAAATAGAGGCTTATAATCTGAGCCTGTGTGAGTCCCAATTTTTTTTATGAAAATGAATTTTGAAACAATATTTTGATGGAGAATGTGTGATTAAAAAATAAGGAAAAGTTTTAAATTTATATATAATATAATTTAATTGAAAAATGTGTGTAGTGAAAAATATATTTTGGCATACACAAATTGTGAAATTGGCGCTTACGCCACACCAAATCCACCTAAGAGAACCCAATGGTGCAAATCATAGTCTAACACGAGTCTATTTTTTATGGGTACCGAATATTCTGCTATTGGTCTGTTTTCTGCCATGTCATGCTCAATAAAATGCGGTGGATAACGGCTTCTTATTTCAAATTTAAATTTGCTGCCATATAGAAAAACTTCACCATGAAGGTTAAAGAAATTAATATTTTGCATAAGTAATAAAATTATTATAGGTTGATTTTGCCAGTTTATAAAATTAATATAAACTAATAATTTTGTACACCTCGATTTTTGACGATTGACACAATCACAAATTCCGACTTCATTCACATCCATATGTAAGGCTCATGCACAATTTAACAAATTGTCGAATTGTTCGCGGCTGCCTCCCCTCAGTGGTGCCTGTTTACACTTTTGTGGCTCACATCTTCCATTTATCACATACCCCAATATACACGTACAAATTGACTGACTTGACCATCAAACAAGGCCATGTTCTTTTAATGATTTATTCAAGTGTGTGAAACTTTACGCGCAGATATAAGTAGAGTCGAGATTTATTGACCACATTACCAGAAACTGAGGTCGACAAATCTTATTTAAGATTATTTATAACCCAACGAATACCTCCTAAGAAATATATGATTAAAATTAAAGTTTAACTTTGACATTTAAATTATACGAATATTTTCAAGAGACCCTCTAAATACATAATGCTCTCCATTTTAGAAATCAACATTTAAAAATAAATTTTAAAATACTATTTTACTTTTAAAAATACAAAGTGGGTTTGATTCTCCAAATATGAAGAACCTAGCCAATCACAATCTTTCTTCTATCAAGTGTCATTAGTTTAATTGAGCCTCCTACAATATAGTATTTTTTAATTTCATCACATTTTGTGTGGACAGAAGATATTCATTTTTAACACACTGAAATTTCCTTGTAGGAGCATCTCCAATGCATTCAATAGATTGCTATCTATTTGGCATTAGAGAGAATTTTAAACACCGTCTGTTTTGCATACATGGAGTACTCTTTAAGTCTTAACTCATTGCTCCATGTCAAATCCTATTGTATATATCGTGGTTTCTCCACGTAAACAGAGAAGACTTTGCGAAATCATGGGTTAATCTTCACATGAAAATATTCCAAAAACAAAAACTTTTATCGACGAACCATTACACAGAGAGAGCCCAGAAACCACAAGCACAGATATATCTTCCATGTCTAGACTGTACAATTCAACAAAATACAGAACTGAAGTTAATAACCGAGCAGTACAATGGAGCTCTAAAGGATTCACCTTTCAGTTTAAGACATCTTTCGTTTGCTTCCCATGGAGAGAACAAAAACCGCCAAGAGATCGAACTAGAAATCATAGTAAACGAGTAATTAGTTTTAAATACGATCAAATAGTATAAAGAATCTAAGCATCATATTTACCCGCATAATCACCAACCAGTTAATAAGACAACATAAATTTAGGAAGTAAACAAGACTGTATTCAGAAAGAAAGCAAACAAACTGTCATTCTTAGAATTTTGCCAACCAAAACTAACGTGTGTCATGGTTTGAATCAAGAACAATCTAGGATCTAATACTTACCAATCATTAATATGTATATATAGTGTTAATGCAAATAATTAAAATACTAAATATTAATCCAGAAAGGAGACAGTAGTTGGCTCAGAATCCTGCAAAGCAAAAATTGAATGAAGTGTCGCGAATAGTTAATACACACCAGTTCAAAGCCCAGAAAAATGACGGTTGCAGCAAGTTGGCAGCCAGTGAAAAACTCATTTAAATAATATGGCATGATACCTGTTAAAGCATACAACAGATGCAGTACACTTGATAGGCTATTGTGGGCCAAAGAATGGATCCTTCTCCTTGCAATATATCTCGAATAGCCTCTCATAGTGATTAAGAGCAAGCTTTAGACATTGACTGAGAACATCCGGGCGTTGTCGTTCCACTTCAGATACTGATTTCCTCAGTCTATGATGTGGATCCCCTTCCATAAGATACTCGCCCAAAGCCCGTATACTGAATAAAATCATGGCCAACAATTCAATCCAAAGATTCAACAACTACTCTATACGATCAAGAATGCAACTTTTGAACTGGACATCAAAATATGACGGGCATAAAAAAATTGGTCGGTCATTGTTTATGACCAACTAAACAAAAAGCATATCGTTGGATTATTTGCGCTTTTGTAACACGCTTCTTTAAAGTAACAAAAATAAAAAATAAATGAGAAAAGGAAACAACATATATTATATAAAAGAAAATTTTTAGGGTTCGAGCCTATTTTTGAGAGAATAGGTTTTCTGATAATGATTTTTTTAGAATGTGTACTTAAAAAGTAGGGAAGAGTTTTGGATTTATGTGTAAAATTGTTTCATAGGGAAAATGTGTGGCTGGATATGAGTTTTTAAAAATGGGACCAAACATGGGCTTAATCATTTTTACCGAACCCAGCAGCCCCCCTCCCCCACCCTAATTGTCATCACTACAACCAAATTTCTGTTATTTTAGCAGACTGATAGACAAAGTGCTTAAACAGAAACGAAGATGTGAGCTCAATGACTAATTTGGAACAACTTGTACTTCATAAGAAGGAAACACACACAACCACGTCTCAGACATGAAATATTAACAGCTGAATTAGAATAAAAGATATGTTATAGCAGATAAACATCTAAAACTATCATTCATAAGACACAGATTTAGAAAGTTCAAATTATAAATAGCAAACTACTTTGACAACAATGCGAACAATTAATAAAGAAAAGGAAGGTTGGCATGTCTGCCATGCTAGCTATACCTCAATACATCTCTGTGGCCTAGTACTCCACTCTGGGAATCAACATCGGATTTTGCTGCAGAAATCTGCTGTCGATGAAGTGCACAGACAGCATTCAGACAAAGTTTTGGATCCTCCTCAAAGTCCTTGAGCATGTCAGCTCGAAACATCCATGCTTTAGAATTTTTTTTAACTTGGAGTGAATCAACCATATTATTGATGCAGAAGCTTGAAAATGATTCATCTTCTGAATCTGTAGAATCATTGACATTAATTCCATCAGATGCTTGTGAAGGAGTTTGAGAATCTCTCTTGGCCTCAGCTTTTTCTTCACATCTTCTGAAGACACCCGGATTGTGCATGGAAGGAAAAACAGTTTGTGCACGATTCGCATCCACTGATTTAGGATTTACCAAGTTATTGATGAGGGACCCAGATGCATCATAATTTACTTCTCGTGTTCGTTTCTCCTTCTGTGCACCAATTGGAAAGTTTTCATCGTTGTCACTTCCATACTTGCTTCTTTTCCTTGTAGGCTTCGAACTCACAAGTGAACCCTCTCTGCAGTCTGCTCTGTTTTTCCTGTTGGTTTGACTTAATGTTGGACTTTGAATATATTTCTCAGGGGTTGCTTCATCGTCACTGTCACTGATTTCAATGATGTCTCCAGATTTTTGTGATTGTGCCATTTTACTAGAACTTCTAGCCAACATCAAGTTATTTGTGACTTGTTCTCCATCATCTAAGGCCATGATAATAGCTTGTCGACCTGCAACACATGCATACATAATTTACTCAGACAAATTTGGCATTAGAAGAGTAAACTTTTTTCTTTTTCTTGATCAGAATCATTACTTTCAGTTTGAGCAGGATCCCCAGCAGATTGCTTTCCAGGAAAACTTTGAGAATCATCGTAGCCATTTGCTCCAGCCTCTTTTGTCTGAGAAGACAGAACCAAGTTCCCGCCACCTGTGGCCACCATCTATTGTCACATGTCATTCCTTCCAACTTCCAGCATGCCAACAAATTTTATATAAATCATATCAAAGCAATTGCAATTTTAACATCTTAACAAGATCAAGTCCTACTAACTGGTCTTCCCCTATCCAAAAAAAAAAATCAGAAAACACACAGCAGTTGAAAGTAGAAAAGGGAAACATAGCAATCTAGTATTGCCACATAGCCGATAAGGGCACAGCAATAAACAAAAAATGCGATGTACAAACACTTCATTTAATAGCCTGATTGGAGTACAAAAATAATGACTTTCTTCTAGAAACAAATATATAAGCTCAGAAAGTTCATAATTTTGACATATATTTTACAGTACCTCTTCCTTGCAAACCATGAATTCCAGTTCCACCAGATTTACACGAAGGGTGAACCATAGGCAATGCGCCACCCACATCAGCCCCACTGTTTAGACTCCTTTCATTTTGAAAATGCTCCAAATCAGCTTTTCCAAAATTAGCATTCCCTTCACTCCATTTACCGCCATTACCTGAACTCTCCTTTTCGCCATAAGAATTAGAGAAATTAACAACATCCTTCTCTATGTTATTTGCCAGATTCGATAGATCATTTATGCCCACTTTGAAAATCTTTGCAAGAATCTGTTCTACTTTCCTAAACCTCGCACTAAGATCTTCAAATCTCTTCTTATACACTTCTACAGTATGACCAGTCTCCAATTTTTCACACTTCAACTTCTCTACCTCGTCATTCATGGACTTAATTTTATCCTCGTACTTCACTGCAGTTTGCTCACTTTCCAATTTTTGATTCTCCAATTCCTTAATCTTCTGATTCAACTGAAGAATCATTTTACTCTTTTCCTTCAACTTGCCCTCTAGCACTAACTTATCCTGCTCCAATAAATCAAATTCTTTTTTGATTGAACGTCGATCCCTTTCAAAACTCTCTCTCTCCACTTTCATGCTATTCTCGCGATCAGTCAAAATGTTTTGGACCTCATCAAACTCGTTTTTAAAAAACGAGTACTCAAGGAATTTGATTAACTCCTGAATCGATGAGCTTGAACTAATTTTCGGAAATAACCCCTCATGCTCTGTTAAACTCATTTTTTCCATTTCTCTTCAAAAAAAATCACCTCCCAAATCTCAGCTATTCACACGTTCATCAAAGGCTAGGGGAAAAAAGCAGAGATTAGTGTAATTAGACTGATCCAGTAATCCTTCATTCATGTTACGTAGGACAGTACCCATTTTGCAATCATTTTGACTGTAGAAAGAAGAAAAACAGAGACTGTAAAATAGATGCAAGGTACTTACGATTCTTGAAGAAACCCGGAATTTGATACCAACTATAGATATGTCAATCGCAGTTCAAGCCACACAAAAAGGATCTTTCCCAGAAGCATCTGCAAAAATATTTTTTTTTTTCTTCTATACAGTGACCCGTTGTTGGTGCGATGGAGATGATGATGGAGTGTGTGTGCGTGAGAGAGATGCGAGAGAAGAAGATGGACAGTTGCAGAGCCTGGCACTCTGCAAAACAGAGTTCAAATATAGCAGGAAATATCAGTCTAAATTTACACCCCACTCACGTTATAACGTGTGGGCCACCCACGCTAATCTGAGTGAGAATTAGTTAGTACGTCTCACACTCGTATTAGTGCAAGTGGGCAACCATGCTTCACTGCCATGAAAGGGTTCACCGAATACTCACAAATAGAGGAGTTGGTATTTTTTTTTTTGGCCTTTTTTTTTGAGGCGGGTCCCATGCAAGGGGAGAGGCTCCTTTGCCAGACCTTTATCATGTTTATATAAAAATTTATTCTAAAAAAAATTTCGACTAGACACGGCTAAGACTGTAAATGAATCGAATATGGATTGGATCTCCTATATTCGATTCGATCTGATCCAATAATTGAACATATATTTAATTGTTAAATTCATATCCGATTTGTTATGTTATCGAATATCCAATATGATAATCCAATCCAAAATTAATAAAAATTGAGAAAGGAAAATCAACTTTGGAGTCAAATCATCATACATTAAACAAAAAATTGAAAATTATCAAATAAATCGTTAAACCGGCTGGTAAACCATAAACCGTAAAACCGAATTGGTGTTTCCAAATAAAATAATTTAATGTTCTTTAAAAAAAATTGAACTAACTTGAGGCCCACTTGTTTTTACTAGCAAGCCTAAGAATAACTTCTACCATCATGACGTTCCTTTTTAAAGGAGACGTCATCTTTTAGTTTTCTATTGACATTCGACGTGAGATGAGGTAAAAATGAATTTCAATTCTAAATATAAATATTTTATTTCATTATTTTCATTAACAAATCAAAATATTTGTTACATATGAATTATTAGTTTTTGAAGTTGTAACATACATTAAAATAATAAATTTAATTAAGAAAAATATAGATTAAAAAAATATATTGTTTTTATAATATTTCACATTTATGTGTATAGTTATTTATTCAATTTGCAATCGTTTCGATTTTTTGACCCTTGATAATCTTTCTTTTCTGGATCGATATCTGGGTCGGTTTTTAAAACATTGATTGAAATCAATTTTTTTCTTTAAACTTTCCAATTCTTGAACATGTTTAATAATTATAAAATTTTCAACTTTTTTATGTTTTGAATTTGATTACTTTTTTAATCTAAATTTATTTATTTTAGTGACAAATCATATGCTATAAAAATATTTTATCGACTCAATTATTTATAACAAATCGGATCACATTGTTATCAAATCGGATTGACATATATACATATTTGATCCATTTAGTTAATGGATTATCGGATTCGGATCTTGATCAGAGTATCGGATTGAGACCCTAAATTCATTTCTAATTAATTTTGTCGAATTCAGATCAGATTCGAATCAAAATCCATTACATTGACAGCCCTAGACACAGCTTAAAGTTTGTTTTGTATAATACATTGATTGCAATTGTTTTCTTCATTCTTTATTCATTTACAAATTTTACTCCTAACCTAAGTTAAGCATAACATATATTTCGAATTTAGTCTCGTCGATGTTCTGCTCAGACAAAGGTAATTTATGTCAAGCATTAATTTTTAACAAATTGGCTCGGTTAAGTCATTAAATCATGATTTTGTTGCAGCTTAGGACAGTTGTATTGATGGCCACGAGCTTGAATGGTCCAAGAGACGAACCGAGCTCAAGCTCATTCAAGCACAAACCAAGCTCGTGCCAAGGGCTGAGTCCAGTTCGGTCCACGAGCTCAATTTTTTTAAGTGATCAAACGATCAATTTTTCGAAAAAGAGTAACCATTCATTTTTTGACGTGCCCTACGAGCGAGCTCGTGGGTCGTGGGCTCGTGGACACAACCCACAAGCCCTTGGCTTGTACTCAGCCTCGTATGGAAACGAGTTTGAGTCATCCATGGTTCAAGCCCCTACGAGCCAACTAGCTACTCGAGCCTTTTGTCACCTCTAGTAGACTTGGTAAGCCTTTCTAAAGATAAGTGAACTTGATTTGCTTTGCTTTGCTTTATATGTATAATTGTATTTCAAAAATTTGAAATATGCTTAGCCCCTGTTTGAGCTATATTAAATTTCTCATTCTCATTTTTCTACTCATTTTCAATCACACATTTTTCAACAAAATAATATTTTTCATCACATCAATAACTTTTCCTTCTTTTTCAACCACACATTCTCCATCAATCTACTATTCCAAAATGCATTCTTCCAAAATAATATCCATCAAACACATTGGTAAATCCTTTAAATTTATAAATTAGTTAAACATCTTTTTTTTTATACATTTCATAAAATTTATAACTTATTTTTTTTAAAAAAAATACCAAACATACACTAAGACCCCCTATTTGGTAAAAAATAAAATTAATTGTTATCAGATTTGGTAAAAGTCGATGAAATGTGTAGTTCAAAAGTTGCGAATCTTATGAAAATGTGTTGTTGACTTTAACTTAAATTTTAATCATATTTTTAGTGGTACTGTTGACATACAAAAAGAGACCAAATTGAATGGTCCAAAGAATTGAGCCTAATTAGGAAATTCGAAAGATAAGGCCCAAATGAGACCATGTAAAAAGCCCAAGACAGAGTTATGTAGCGGAGACTCATCATCGCTCAAACCTACAAGACGCCTAAGATCGGGGCAAATATACTGGCTTATTGTCATTCAGAGCGACGACCCCATATTCGTCCAAACTTGCGAGACGCCCAAGATCGGGACAAATATAATGTTTGGTTGATATTTAAGGCGATGGTTATTAAAATAGTTAATGGACAATCTTATCACATTCCACGATCCAAGAATCTCGATTACAAGCAGTTAAATGATAGGGCAGCAGTGAAAATGATAGTTTTTTGATTAGTCAGCCATTATGGAGAAATTTGGTAATTATAGGACGACGATGGATTGTCAAACTGTTCCACAACAAAAAATATCAGAGAATGTATAAAAGATAAAAGAAGACATAGAAGGAAGGACATCGGAATCAATCACTCTCGAACAGAGAATTATGTAATTTCATTTCTTCTAGTTCTTCTGGTTAAACTTTCAATTGCTATGTGTGCTTGTACCCTTTGGAGGCATTTTGCTTCTTGCAAAGTGTAATCTCCAAAATAAAGCACTCCTCGTTGGGACTTTGTTTCGTTCGAGATGTTTGTTCCTT
Organism: Fraxinus excelsior; assembly: GCA_019097785.1. NCBI lineage: Eukaryota > Viridiplantae > Streptophyta > Magnoliopsida > Lamiales > Oleaceae > Fraxinus > Fraxinus excelsior. The sequence goes on along the minus strand of CM032640.1, from coordinate 25,187,327 downwards.
ACATAATCGTCTGAACTATCTTTTAATTGTTAGTGAGACCTACGTGAAACAATTTGGCACGCCCGGTGGGACCATTTGGTGTTTGAAGATACGAAACGTGAAGCAATATGCCTCATAAGAACTCTGATAAGGAGCCATTAAGGAATGGTCCAATCTGTGATCGAACGATATGAGGAGCAGTAAGGCACTCTAGGAATAGAGGGACAAAGTCAAAGTCGTTACAAGCCAATGATAGAATTGAGTCATCGGACCATGCGTACGTTGCTCGGTGAACTTACACAAGATGTCGTTGAACAGGTAAATATACGAAATGTTCATAACATGGAAATATTTATTCAAAATGGAAATACACATTATGACAACATGGCCAAACAATTAAATACTTTGAATGAAATCATGAATAAGTTAGTAGGCCAAACTTGTTAACCAGTTATGCCAAGTATAGGGGAATTACTTTCAAGCCAGGACGATTGTTGGACATAATTTCCCAGTCTTAAGTCCGAATCAAGGAATAGAACCACCATTTTGGACCATCTACTTCAAACCAGAAGGGTAATAGAATGTCAAACGTGAATAGTGGTAATTGAGTATCAAATATGGGGGGCAACCCAAATGCAAGAGATAATGTCCAAACAACTGGATAGAATACCCCACGAATTAATGATGGTGGAAATACTCATGCTCACGGTAATAATGGCTTGAATAACGGTGCTTTTGCCACAAACCAAGTACCAAACATTAGCCCTCAAATGATTCCACCAGTGAATCAACTTATATGAGTTCCATATGATCCCAACGCTGATGAATCAAATTGCAGAGATAGTACATGATCAAACGACTTTTGGGATGCATCCTTTTATTAGGCCTACTTACACGAAGCCATATTCTGATTCGGTAGATCAAGCATATCCCTAGCCTAGAATGTACAAAGTACCAGAGTTTTCATTATTTAGCGGTTTGGGAGAAGTTTCAACCTTGGAACATATAAGACGATTCACAATGCAATGTGGTGAAGTAACTGATTATCACAAAATGAGACTATTCTCTAGTTCGTTAACATGAGTAGCTTTCTCATGATTCATTAATTTGCCGGCAATTTTTGTCCAACATGGAAACAACTGGAACAATTGTTCCATGCTCAATTTCACAAAACTGAATCTGAAATTACTTTGGCCGATTGAGTGAATTTACATCAATTGCCAAACAAATGGGTAGAAAGTTTCCTTCAGAGGTTTAAGATAGTTAGAAGCAAATATTTTGTACCTTTGCCCGAAAAGAGTTTGTTAAAATCGCTCAAAATTGTTTGAGTTTTGATTTGAAAAAGAAATTCCAAAATAAAGAAGTTCTTGACCTTTTCAATTGAGTGGTAACATGGTTAGATATGAACGTCTAATAAGAGAAGATGAACAAATGAAAAACTCCAGCAAAGAGACTTATTATAGAGACCCAGATTTTGACGTTCACGCTGTTAATGACGAATATTATGATCAGACAGAGATACGTTTGGCTGAATTGATTAAGGGAAGTGTGCATGCTTGTCCCATAATGGCCAAATTTAGAACGTCGGACAAGAACGAGCCCATAAAAGATGAAAACAACAAGGCTAGGATATTCTCATTCGACGTGACCAAAGCTGACCTCATATTCGACAAATTGTACAAGGATAAGCAGATAAAATTGAGCGACAAGCATAAGTTGCCAGACCCTAAACAAATTAAGGGTAAAAAATATTGTAAATGACACAATGCATGTTCACATATGACTAATAATTGTCTGGTTTTTCATCATGTGTTACATGATGCCATTGAGTCAGGGCAAATTACATTTGAGGCTAAGAAGAAAATGGCAGTGGATGAAAACCTTTTCCCACAGTCACTTGGGGTGAATATGGTGACAATTGGTTTCAAAAATAAGTTGTCAAAATTCAAGTTGGTCATAGACGATGGAGAAAAATATTCTGAGTCACATCCTAGCATTTTTGAACGTATCAAAGGAAAAGAGACCAGAAAAGACGACGATATCTTATGTGCTAGATGCAAGGGAGAAGTGAAGAAAATATGGAGAGACCAGGAATGTGGTGTTATCACCATCGCCCTGATATTATTTTAAATTTCCAGTCATGTGGAGAATGGAATATGCCCTTCTATGGAAGACCACCTTTTGAGAGGCAGTTCAGGTCGATAAGCAATGGGAAAACATTCAAGCCGCAACCTCGCCAACCAAACGTATGTCATTCATTCCAATATAAGGTAGGAAGAGTTGTATCCTTTAACGAGATTACCAGAACCTAACAAAAGCATTTTCAACAGAACTACGGACGAATGATGAGACAACATCAGGGATCATCACTTCCTAAGGTGCCTAAACTGCTTGAGGTGGCTAACCAAAATGTCCTCAAAGATGATAAAGAGGCTAGTATGGGTGAGTCAATGGAGGAGTTTCCAGAGAGTTCTTCTAGACGATCAAAATTTGAACGTGGAAAGAATGATGATGATGAAGGAGATTTACGGAAATCCCTCACTATTAAATTCGGCACTTTACCTCCCGTTATGGCTAATAACTACTTACCAGCTAATGAATTCAGAAGTAAGGAAAACGAAGAGGAAGAAAAGGAAGATACTGAAGAAGAAACTTGTGTGCTGATATGTGAAGAAGGCCAAACATCCTAGGAGGTATATGGTGAAGAAGAAGAAGACGGCATGACTGACATTGAAGAGGAAAGAAGATGAGTGTCGCGCAACACTTTGTTGAAGCAGTTGTATCAGGAAGGTGTTCATGAGGTAGATTTGTTGGGCGAGCCATCTGGGCGCACTTTTGACTTCTATATATTATATGGGACACCCAAAAGGAAGGTGAGAGTGCCTCGCGCTGAGAAACACGGGCCATCTCTGAGAATATTACATTCTCCTATAGGTTGGATAACCAAAAAATGAGCACTGGAAGAAAGTAATGAGGAGGTCCAAGAAGCAGATACCCAATATGAAATATTGCATGTGGACTTGCCACAAAGGGATAATCCAAAGGAAGATAAGTAGGAAGTGGAAATAAATACAACTGAAAAAGTCATTTTTAAGAAACCAACTATGAAGTTAACCAAACATTTGAGGCCATTGTACGTGAAGGTCTTAGTCAATGGTATACCCGTGACAAAAGTGTTCATCGACAATGGAGCAGTCATAAATACCATTCTTGTTGACCTATGGTTGATCATGACCTTAATGTTTTGATTATAACAAACAAGCCTATCTTGTTTACTAACAAATTGAATTGAGTGTTTAAACTTTCAAAGTTATAAATATTATTATTCACACTCAAATGAAGTACAAGTGAAGGTTAAACAAGCATTCAAGACAAATCATTCGAGATACAAGTCAAAGAGAGGCTCGAAGAGATCAATAACATTGAAGATAGAGTTATTTATCGAACCTCATTTATATATATAAAGGTAGAACTCGTCAATGTTTAGCAAGTGCATAAAGCTCAAGTATTTCTCATAAGTTCATCACTTGCATAAATTTTTTTGACATGGAAGATGATCTAATTTGAAGATGATTTCTGAATCAAAGTTGTAGCCTTTGAGTTAGCTTTCCAACCCATTTTGAATCACCTTAATCGGATATCAGGAGAAAAAAATATGAGCAAAATACGGAAAGCTGTCCGGATAAGGCGTCTGTCCATCCGGACGTCCGGATGGATGAACCGGACGTCCGGTTCATCTCAACGGTCACTTTTTTGACCGTTCTGACAAAAGCAACTCTAACGGGAAGTTGGTCATCCGGTTCTGAACCGGACGTCCGGTTGGTCGTCCGGATGGACAGAGACCTTGACGTTTTGCAACTGCTATAAATACCAACTCTCTTCCATTCAATTCTAACACTTATTAGAGATATTTTGAGAGAGTTTTTGGTTGAAAATCTATTGAGCTTATATTGATTTATCTTTCAATTCATCTATTACAAGAATTTCTTGATTGATCCAAACTTGGTTTATCTATTTCATCAAGAAATCAACTTTGCAAGAAAACTTTCGAAACTCATCTATTTTCTATCTTGATAAAAGTTTTCTTTACAAACACTTGTATTGAAGTGTAAATCTCTCCTCATACTTAACTTGTGTTATTTTGTTAAGAGAGATTATTGGTTGAAAACTTTGATAACAATACAAACTATTTCATCATCCATCTTTTATCAAAGTTTACAACATCAACACTTGAGCTTAATTCATTTGCCATCTATTAAAGTGTTTGCCTCTTTTCTTCTTGTACTCAACCTTGATTTTATCATTCGACAAGAAGAGAAGATTTGTATTGTAAAATTCATTTGAATTGTGGGTCGGTTGTAGTCCCTTAAAGATCAACGTTGTATAAGGTTTGGTGCGCCTTGTTGTAAGTCATCGTGTGGGTCATATCGAGGTCCCGTAAAGCTCGGTAGTGTGGGTCGTGTTGAGGTCCCGAAAAGCTCAACGTTGTAAAGGATCGGTACTCCTTGTTGTAAGTTACCATTATAATACAAATTGGCCTTGCTCGTGACGGAGAGCTTGGTAACGGGGACGTAGATCATTGCATTGGATCGAACCCCATTAAATCGGTTTGTTATCTTTACATTATTGCACTTTACTTGAAATTTCTATTTACATTGTGCAATATCATACTTGAATTAAGATAACATATTTGCATATTTACTTATTGTATTATACTTTGCAATTATATCTTGTGTGTTGAATTGTTTTGAGACTAAGTGTCGAAAAAGTTTTGAAAACCAATTCACCCCCCTCTTGGTTAGTTATTCTTGGGCTAACAATTCTATCCAGAATGATGAGAAAATTTGCAAAGACAAAAAGCGATATGATCTCGACAAAAGTTATTCTCATAAGTTTCAATGGGGTGCGACTTCAGTAAAAGGGGTAATGCCACTAGATATAACTGTGGGAACAACCACTAGGACCACATTTTTTTTGTGATAGATGGCCCTACTAGTTACAATGTGCTACTAGGAAGAGATTTGATCCACTGGAGTCGTTGCATACCTTCGTCGCTCTACCAATGCCTGGTTTTCTGGAATGACAAAGGCGAAGCCGAAGTGGTCCAAGCAGACCACAGACCCTTTGTCGTAGAAGCAAACTCAGTAGAAAGGTTCATGTATGAGGGAAATTATGGACCTGTCATGGTGGTTCAAGATGGGGAAGAGACTCAAATTGTCGCACAGAGCAAATAGCCATTTTCAGTAGACGCACTTACTGAAATGTTCAATCAAATGAGGCCAAACATAGTAGCCATTGAGGAGCCAGTAATTGACAAAAAGACAATCAAGGAATTCTAATGAGTTATCAGCGGCAAGAAAGTATGGCCAATATTCAGGCCTTCAAAGCCAAATTGATGGCTTTCAATAAGGAATGTAAAGAAAAAACAAAAGAAGAAACAACTTTGAAGACGATGAGAAACAAGTTAGCAGTGCTTGAATTGGAGCGAAATATTGGCCGAAAAGTTAACAAAGTAGATTGCTTAGAAGAGGAAGCGCCTACCAGGAACCTATATGATAAGGTGATAGGGATCACAAAACCTGGGCATACTCAACACACAAAACCCTTTGATAAAGGTGAATATTGGTGATGAAAGGGAAGATCGCCCAATATTTGTCAGCTAGATGCTCAGTCAAGAGGTAAGTAATAAATTAATCATTTTATTAAAGGAATATAAGGATTTTCTTGCTTGAAAATATGAACACATGCCTGGTTTAGATAAAAATTTGGTAGAATGTAGATTACCAACTGATATGATCTGGGATGCTCCAAGAATTATCAAGATTTTGATGATTGTTGGAGGGAGAGTAGAGCCAAGTTAGAGATTTCAAAGAGTTAATAAATCTGGTCATTTACATGTTCGAACAACGGAGTCCATAATATTAAAGAAAACAAGTCAATGATCAAGTAACATGTTGGGGACAGAAGCTAGAACGAGTTGGAAAGCACCCGAATTTTCACTCTTAGTTTGAGACCCACTTTTGGCATAGAATACGTTCGAATTTGAAGATTTGTAGATTTGCAGCCCTTGAAGTAATCTTTCTAATGCATTTTGAATCACCTCAATCGGATATCGAGAAAGGAAGATATGACCAAAATACTGAAGGCTGTCCGGATCCGAGAAAACTATTTTGACGTGAATTTCGTTGTTAGACTAGAATTCTATTTTATTTCCAATTTTACAATATTTTGTAACCTAATTACTTTTTACTAGATTTTCTAGTCTTACTATAAATAGGAGATTTATTTCATTGTAAAACCAAGACTTTTGATAATGAATTAATGATATTTTTCTCTCATTTGGTTCTTGACTAAACTACTGACCTTATCAAATATATTTTTATATTTGTGGCGTTCAACACTTATAACTTATCAAATGATTAGATACCTTTTGTGGCATTCTCAAAATCATGGTTCTTGTTTCCGCACATCAATGAGTCTATGGTTTAATATACTTTAGGTTTTTGGTTCGTGAAACTCGGGTCAGTATTCTATCATCTACAATTTGGGCTTTCTCGACGTTTTCAATTAATTTCGTGATTTTCACGCTGATCCCGTACCCGAGTTCACGTCACCAGCTAAACCAAATTTTAAGCCTCATACACAACCTCCTAGGCATTTCGCCCATAATGTATTGCCTAAAGTAAATAAAGAAATAGAACGATTGTTAAAGCTAGGTTTTATTAGAACAGTCGATATGTTGAATGGTTTTCTAATATCGTGTCGGTGTTAAAAAAGAATGGTAGCATTAGGGTGTGCATAGATTTTAGAAATTTAAATTTAGCGACGCCCAAAGATGAATATCCAATGCTTACGGTAGATTCTTTAGTAGATTCAACTGCCGGATATGTAATGTATTCTTTTATGGACGGATATTCAGGATATAACCAAATTTACATAGTTGAAGAAGATATACATAAAACTGCTTCTTAGGTGCATGGGGCTTTGGGATGCTTTGAATGGGTAGTTATGTCTTTCGGCCTGAAAAATGCATGGGCCACTTATCAAATGGCAATGAACTTAATTTTTCACGACATGATAGTCAAATTCGTGAAAGTGTATGTAGATGATATAGTGGTTAAGTCTGTTAAAGATGAAGACCATTTTGAACAGTTAAAACGCTCATTTGAGTGAATGAGGTAATACAAACTAAAATTGAATCCTTTGAAATGTGCATTTGGTGTTAATGTAGGGAACTCCCTTGGTTTCTTAGTGCACAAAAGAGGAATTGAACTTGATAAAAATAAAGCAAAGGCCATTTTAGATGCTAAACCACCTGGCAACTAGAAAGAATTGCAAAGGTGTTCCTAGGCCAAGTAAAATTTTTGAGACGTTTTATCTCTAATTGTGCAGGGTGAACAAAAGTCTTTTCGCCTCTTTTAAAGCTAAAAAGTTAGGACGAGTTCGTCTGGAAGGAAGAACATCAAAGGGTTTATGATAGGCTGAAGACATATTTGTCAAGTCCACCAGTATTAGTATCACCTATTCAAGGACGACCAATGAAAGTATACATATCGGTTGAACAAGAATCGATAGCCGAAATGGTCGCGCAAGAAGACCAGTTTGGTGAAGAAAGTGCAATTTACTATTTAAGTAGACAATTAACGAAATGTGAATGTAATTATTCTGCTATTGAAAAGTTGTGTCTTGCTTTATATTTCACATGTACAAAATTAAGGGCTTACTTACGGCATGTAACTGTTTAATTAGTTTCTAATGTCAATTTGGTTAAATATATGTTTTCTCGCCCTATGTTACACCAAATGATAGGCTTTTGGACTTTGACATTATCGAAATTTGAAATACAATATATACCCCAAAAGACAGTTAAAAACTATCATCCATGCCTTGATATGCCTAAAAAAATTGAATTGGAAGTTGATTCATTCGAATTAAAACCTTAGGTTATATACTTCGACGGATCAAAAACTTCTAGAGGTACAGGGGTAGGAATAGTTTTAATAAATCTTTTAGGGGTTTATTATAAGTTTGCTTTCACTTTGGATAGAATTTGTACCAATAATCAAACTGAATACGAAGCGTTGATTGTAGGTTTAGAGCTGCTAATAGAGTTGGGAGTACAAAATGTAATCGTTAGGGACGATTCTCAATTAGTAATTTACCAATTGATTAGTGATTTTAAATGCCAAAGTGATTATGTGGTAAGTCAGTACGAAATCGCCCAAGAATTATTGGAAGAAATTGATCAGGTGGAGCTTCAATACGTTAACATGATGTATAACGATTTAGCAAATGAATTAGTCCAAATGGCTTCGGGTTATTCAAATGTGCTAAATTTGGAATCCACTTGTGAGTATTGAAAAATATTACCCGTAGTACAACGGAGGACGAGGGGGTTAATGTTCATTGCATACAAAACGGAGATGCAATAGATTGGAGGGTACAAATAAAAAGATTCCTGAAAGAACCTGACAAAAGAGGTAATAAGAAAATGAAGTTACGCTCATTAAACTACATATTAATAGATGATGAGCTATTCAAGAAATGCCCAGATGGTGTGTTATTGAAATGTGTAAGTTTGTAAGAAGTCAAAGTGATAATGGCTGAAGTGCATGAAGAAATATGCGGAGCCCATCAGGCTGGCCAAAGAATGAGATGGTTAATCATTAGGAGTGGATACTTTTGGCCCAAGATAGGAGAATCATACATTCAGTATGCAAAAAATTGTTTAGCATGTCAAAAACATTGTCCAATGCAAAGGATGTCAGCAAGAGAAATGACACTTATTATTAAACTTTGGCCGTTTAAAGGTTGGACGATAGATTTGATAGGGAAGTTTTATCCCCCGTCGTCCAAACAACATACGTATATAATAGTTGCGACATATCTCTTCACCAAATGGGTAGAAGCAATACCTCTAAAGGAGATTTTTCAGAAGAGTATAATAGACTATTCGTGACCACATTATTTATAGATTTGGGATACCACAAACTCTAATGATGGATCACGAAACTTCTTTAAATGGAGATCAAGTGAAGGAATTCTTGAGCGAATTCGGAGTTAAACTAGTAAACTCCACACCTTATCATGCTCAATCTAATGGACGAGCAGAATCTTCTAATAAGATTTTAAAAAATATCATCAGGAAAATGATAAGTGAAAATGCCAGAAGTTTGCATGAATGTTTAAATAAGGCTCTATGGGCTTACATGATGTCACCACGTTCGAGTACCAAAGTAACTCATTTTCAACTTACTTATAGACAAGAGACTGTGTTGCATATGGAAATCAATGTACAGTCGATTAGAGTAGGCTTACAAAATAATTTAAGTAATGACGAGTATGCAGAATCACTAGCCCAAAATTTGTTAGAATTGGACGAGTTAAAGTTGGACGTCCTAGATAGATTGCAGGTTCAAAAATGAAAAAATGGCTAAGTTCTATAACAAAAAAGTTGTAGCCAAGTCTTTTAACCTATGCGATTTAGTTTGGAAGACGATATTCCCTTTGGATAGAAAAGATCCAAAATATGACAAATGGTCACTCAATTGGGAAGGACCATATAGAATGAAAAAAATGTTGCCTAATGGAGCTTACCATTTGAAAGATTTAAATGGCACGAAACATATAAGGTTTATCAACTGTAAGTACTTAAAGAAGTATGTTCCTTCCATATGGGAAAATGAACAAATATAAGAAAATCTTATAAAGTAAAAGCAAGATGTTAGGCACATACCATGTTGATGCGTATAATTGTAGTAGCACCCAAACTCGACCTTGTTGACCCGACCTCAGCCCACTCTCATTGGGCTAGATCCAAGGTTGAACACAGCCTCAACCTCGACCTCAATGGCCCGACCTTAGCCTACTATTGCTGTGCCATTTCCAAGTTCGAGCCACCTTCTAGGTCGGGCCCAATAATTAGGTCGGGTCTTTTATCCCTTTCACACTTACCACACGTCTCCTAGGAATGTCGGTCTTACTTAAACACAAACTCATCGCTCATATTGTACAATCCTAATAGGACTCAAATTGACTATGAGAAGATTAATCCTTCTAGAACTCCACCACCACCCTCTATAAATATGCAACCCTTCTTCATCATTCATGTACGTTTTTTAACGGCATTCAACATAAAGTTTCTCTTGAATACTTAATTGACTTAAGCATCGGAGGGGTGACGAGGATACACCTCGACGCCTTTATTTCAGGTATTGAAAACCAGATCACGTGGAGTTCTTTCCTTCGGTTCGGGTTGACCCAGGTACGAATTTTGGTAGCATCATTGGCGCTGTCTGTGGGAAACGCTACCAGAAGCCATGGTTAACACACGCTCAGGACATCTTCCAGCCAAGTCATCTGCACCTAACCAACCCATCGATACGAACATCCCCGTCCCCCAAGAGGTTACATCTAGAGAACCGATGCAACCCCTAACAGCCATAGCTCCAGCCGCGTTCGAAGAACTCTGCCAACAAGTAGCCGTATTGGCCCAACTACTACATGAGAGGGGTACCCCTATGATACACTCTCCCATAAGTGAGAACATCGCGGATGATCGAGTCCCGGTCCCTAGCCATGGTGAAGCCGGCACATCAGGACAACCTCGCCACCCGTTGGTTTAAGATCAATTGCACTGGATTCGACCGACCTAGCAAGGATTATTCAAGAAGGCATAACGGTCGGGATGCTTCAGAAATCCCAAGCAGCAACAGGATTTACCCTGAACACTCCTTTCACCCCTGAAGTTTTGTCGTACCCCTATATCGGATCGCTTCAAGTACCCTCGGGTGAAAGAATATGATGGGACCACTGACCCTATCAATCACCTCAACATATACACAGACATCATGAATCTACAAGTTGCACCCGACGCTGTCATGTGCAAAGCCTTTCCTCAGACATTGACTAATGCCGCCCGAGATTGGTTTTCCACATTAGAGCCCAACTCCATATCCTCTTTTGCGGACTTAGCTGATAAGTTCTATGTGTTCTTTGCAAGTAGCAAGTGTATCAGGAAGACCGTCGCATCACTCATGCAGATGCGTCAAGGACCTAATGAAACTCTTCGTAGTTTTATGACCAAGTTTAATAAGGAGAGACTTTTTATCTCGGACTTACATATCACGGCTACAGTATCCGCCCTAACGTATGCCATGAGGTGTGAGGCGTTCAAGATATCTTTATCAAAGATACCTACCAAGTCGATAACCGACCTACTTACACAAGCTGAGAAATATATCAACATGGAAGAGACCATATTCCCAAGGAGAGATACCAAGCCATCAAGTAAGCCCGATCTTAAAAGGCCGCATGAGTCTAACTTTCGTCAGGATTCTTTTCAGGGTCAGCCAAGGCAAGACCCCTTTCCAACATCTTTTACTTGATTGACCACCATAAGTTCTAGCATTTTGATGCAAATCAAAGACCTTAAAGAGTTGAAGTGGCCTCCTAGACTACGTGCTCCTCCCGAAGCCCGTGACAAAAATAAGTACTGTGGTTTTCATCAAGATCATGGACACATGACCGAAGAGTGTTTCGCCCTAAAGCGGGAAATAGAGGGTCTCATCAAGAGGGATTTCTTGGCACTTACGTGAGTCAAGACAAGCGTCAGCGGAACAGCCAGAATAAAGGTAAGGTTCCTGAAGATAGGAGAGATAAATAAGCAACTGCTGGTACTATCAATATCATTGTCGGAGGGACGGCTTCAGGATGATACTCTAGCAGCGGGTGTAAGCAGTACGCTAGGCAATACCAATTGATCTCAAGCATGGATCTCAATAGCGTAGACATCACTTTCGGATCAAATGACACAGAAGACGTGTCTTTTCCTCATGATGACACCTCGGTTATATCGGCAATAATTGCTAATTTTGAGGTGAGGCGAATTCTGGTGGATAATGGATGCGCAGCTAACGTGCTGTCACATAAGGCTTTTGTCCATATGAGCATTTCAGCTGAGCAGCTCAAGCCAGTCAAAATCCCCCTTTAGGGGTTCGGAGGCAGTGTCGTGACATCAAAAGGTATTGTAGGGCTACCTCTCACCTTGGGATCAGGAGGGAAGCAAGTAACGCAAATCACAACCTTTCAAGTAGTTCATGCTCCTATGGCCTATAACATCATACTTGGAAGGCCCTTGTTGAATGAGATCAAGGCCATTATCTCAACGTATCACCTGGCAGTGAGATTTCCTACAAGTAATAGGATCGGGGTAGTTCGAGGAAACCAAGCATTGGCTAGGCAATGTTATGTTACCAATGTCCGGGAGATCAAGGCTGACGTCATGCAACTTTCAGAGGTCGAGCTCGACCTCGGGCACCGTAGAAGGTTTACTTCAGCAGAGGGGATGGATGACGTCGAGCTCGAGCCTGGTACAAAAGTTACCATTGGCCAAGATCTTGATGCTACAACCATGGTTGAAAAATAGTTGGCTACGCTTCCAGGTATCTAGGTTGCTTAGTTCTTTTTTGCTGTTCTTTTTTCAATTTACATTATGTCAGGTTCAAATTCTTTTGGTAGTTTCTAGCTTGGGCTTGCATGCCCCTAAGTTGTTTTCCTTCTAAGGCCTACGCCCTCATGTACCTTTACGTTATTTTATGAGCATTAAAAAATCAGCTAGAACAACTCTATTTAGAATTTACATTAAACTAGCGTAAGTCTGTGCTCTGCGCCTGCAGCTAGTACATAAAATCTAGCATAAGGCCGTGCTCCACATATGCAGCTAGTACAGCAAATCTAGCATAAGGTCGTGCTCCACGCATGCAGCTAGTACATCAAATCTAGCATAAGACCGTGCTCCGTACATGCAGCTAGTACATTCAATCTAGGTTAAGGCAATGCTCCGCGCATGCAGCTAGTACATAAAACCTAGCATAAGGTCGTGCTCTACGCATGCAGCTGGTACATTCAATCTAGCATAAGGTCGTTCTCCGAACATGTAGCTAGTACATCAAATCTAGCATAAGGTCGTGCTCCGCGCATGCAACTAGTACATAAAACCTAGCATAAGGTCGTGCTCCGCGCATGCAACTAGTACATTCAATCTAGCATAAGGTCATGTTACGCGCATGCAGCTAGTATATCAAATCTAGCATAAAGTCGTGCTCCGCGCATGCAGCTAGTACACGACCTCATTACCCAGACCTCGAATACCAAATACTTTTCGTGACAAAAGATTTTTGGGTCTCGAGCTCGAGGTGATTACCAATACAAAACTTGAGCTCACTGGCAAACAAATTGGCCAAGTAACGAGCTCGAGCTCCGTATTTCATATCAAACTCGAACTCACTGGCAAAAAACTCGAGCTCCGTATTTCATATCAAACTCGAGCTCACTGGCAAAAAATTGACCAAGTAAGGAGCTCGAGCTCCGTATTTCATATCAAACTCGAGCTCACTAGTAAAAATTTGGCCAAGTAACGAGCTTGAGCTCCGTTTTTCATATCAAACTCGAGCTCACTGGTAAAAATGTGGCCAAGTAACACGCTCAAGCTCACTAGTAAAAATTTGGCCAAGTAACGAGCTCAATCTCCCTATTTCATATCAAACTCGAGCTCACTGGTAAAAATCTGGCCAAGTAACGAGCTCGAGCTGCCTATTATATCAAACTCGAGCTTACTGGTAAAAATTTGGCCAAGTAACGAGTTCGAGCTCCCTATTTCATATCAAACTCGAGCTCACTGGCAAAAAATTGGCCAAGTAACAAGCTCGAGCTCCGTATTTCATATCAAACTCGAGTTCACTGGCAAAAAATTGGCCAAGTAAGGAGCTCGAGCTCCGTATTTCATATCAAACTTGAGCTCACTGGTAAAAATTTGGCCAAGTAACGAGCTTGAGCTCCGTTTTTCATATCAAACTCGAGCTCACTGGTAAAAATATGGCCAAGTAACAAGCTCAAGCTCCATATTTTATATCAAACTCGAGCTCACTAGTAAATATTTGGTCAGGTAACGAGCTCAAGCTCCCTATTTCATATCAAACCCGAGCTCACTGATAAAAATCTGGCCAAGTAACGAGCTCGAGCTGCCTATTTCATATCAAACTCAAGCTCACTGGTAAAAATTTGGCCAAGTAACGAGTTCGAGCTCCCCATTTCATATCAAACTCGAGCTCACTGGCAAAAAATTGGCCAAGTAACAAGCTCGAGCTCCGTATTTCATATCAAACTCGAGATCACTGGCAAAAAATTGGCCTAGTAACGAGCTCGAGCTCCGTTTTTCATATCAAACTCGAGCTCACTGGTAAAAATGTGGCCAAGTAACAAGCTCAAGCTCCCTATTTTATATCAAACTCGAGCTCACTAGTAAAAATCTGGCCAAGTAACGAGCTCAAACTCCCTATTTCATATCAAACTCGAGCTCACTGGTAAAAATCTGGCCAAGTAACGAGCTCGAGCTCCCTATTTCATATCAAACTCGAGCTCACTGGTAAAAATCTGGCCAAGTAACGAGCTCGAGCTCCCTATTTCATATCAAACTCGAGCTCACTGGTAAAAATTTGGCCAAGTAATGAGCTCGAGCTCCCTATTTCATATCAAACTCGAGCTCACTGGTCAAAAATTGGCCAAGTAACGAGCTCGAGCTCCCTAGTAAAAAATTGGCCAAGTAACGAGCTCGAGCTCCTTATTTCATACAAAACTCGAGCTCACTGGCAAAAAATTGGCCAAGTAACGACCTCGAGCCCCTTATTTCATATCAAACTCGAGCTCACTGGTCAAAAATTGGCCAAGTAACGACCTCGAGCTCCCTATTTTATATCAAACTCGAGCTCACTGGTCAAAAATTGGCCAAGTAACGAGCTTGAGGTCCTTATTTCATATCAAACTCGAGCTCACTTGGCCAAGAATTGGCTAATTAATAGGCTTGACCTCCTTATTTGATGCAAAACTCGAGCTTATTGGTCAAGCATTGGCCAACAAGCTCGGACAACATACTTAATAAGCATAAGCAATACCTTCATCTCGATACGTTCACCTCAGTGCATCTTATCCCACAGCTCTAACATGGGGTTTTCAGCTGCGACCTAGATGCACGGGGGCATGTGATGCGTATAAATGTAGTAGCACCTGAACCCGACATTGTTGGCCCGACCTCAGCCCACTCTCATTGGGCTAGATCCAAGGTTGAACACGACCTCGACCTCAACCTCAACCTCAATGGCCCGACCTTAGCCCACTATTGCTGGGCCATTTCCAAGTTCGAGCCACCTTCTAGGTCGGGCCCAATAATTAGGTCGGGTCTTTTACCCCCTTCGAACTTACCACACGTCTCCTAGAAATGTCAGTCCTACTTAAACACAAACTCATCACTCAGATTGTACAATCCTAATAGGACTCAAAGTGACTATGGGAAGATTAATCCTTCTAGAACTCCACCACCACCCTCTATAAATATGCAACCCTTCTTCATCATTCATGTACGTTTTTTAACGACATTCAGCTTAAAGTTTCTCTTCAATACTTAACTGACTTAAGCATCGGAGGGGCGATGAGGATACACCTCGACGCCTTTGTTTCAGGTATTGAAGATCAGATCACGTGGAGTTCTTTCATTCGGTTCAGGTTGACCCAGATACGAATTTTGGTAGCATCACATGTCATCAAAACAAGTAAAGTGAGTTGGACGATTACGTTCAAATAAAATAAGAGCGAAGCACATTCAAATAAATCTTTCATTATCAAATATTTCTTACAAACTAAGGGATACAAAATACATAAGTCGCAATGGAAAGCAGGCTATCATTGTTCTTCTATCGACTACTACAGGGAAAAGGTAAATTGGTCTTCATTGCCTTCCAAAATGTATCGCTGCAATGATATGCACATGAGCAAAGAAGTACTCTCAGCAAGCAGTTGATGCACATCAAGAACTCCATCTGGAGATCATGAATGAAAAAGGCGCTGAGAAGACCTTTACCAAAGAAATATTTCCTATACCTCCCATACCAACGAAAATATCAAGACAGAAGGCGAAATTGGAAAAAGAAAGAGTTATTTCGATTGAAAGAGGAAACAATTGGTCTTTTGGATATGGATGATCGATCATCTGGATGCCAAGTGATGGCAACAGATGGGTTTTGGGGAAAATAAGGATGAAGACAACATATATGTAACAAATATGTAGCTTTATAGAGATATGAAGGCGAATGGACAGAATACGAATGGCCAAATACTTATGTAGTAACCGAAATTGAAGGTCCAAATTCTGATGAGAAGATGGAATATCAAGAGTTTCACTCCATGTAGAGATTCCACAAGGAGAAATGTGCATGCATATGGTACAAGGTTAGTAATTAAATTTTTTGGGGAGTATTGATGATTAAAGAAAATGTCAATTATGTCGTTTCAAAATCTATGCAAAAGACAATCACACGAAGGAATAAAATGACTATTCCATTGATTTAATTGGCTGCTAATACATTTTCAGTAAACGGTGGCTGCCATTATAAAATTACAAAAAAACAAAGTGTAAGACGAAATCGTCCTACAACAGACGTTAAAATATTAATATCTTAATTAAAACTTACCCCAAAGAGAACGCATCCGCTTTCTAAGTTTTCCCCATTTATCGCCTTGTTCAGTGGAGACAGTGGATAGCTCGTTCATAAATTCCTCATCAACTTTCAGTTTTGAGTAACGCTCTACCAAAGATTTATTTCGCTCAACTCTTTGGGAAGCATTATGTTTCATGGCAGCTAACCTAGCCTTACAGTGGTTTATCCTTGCTTGAAGTTCCATCATCTCTATGGTCAGGTTCATCATCAAAGAGTCCTCAATCATAACCTCAGCGGATATTTCATTAAGATTGATCTTACCCTTCTTAATCTCTTGAAACAACTCATTTTCATTTACAGCACGAATGTACTGAGTCTTCTTGGTTTTTAACTCGACATTTCTGGCCAGCAAAGAACAAATCTCTGAATGAATGATCTTCAACGTCAGCTTAAAATCAGACGAGACTTTGAGTGAAAGAAGCTCAAGTGCTTGGGCATTTTTGTGTTTAAATGCTCGAACTTATCTCTATGGCTAGAATAACTGGCCTTATTGATGTCGAAATCCATGAAGGAAACATATTCAAGCACTAATTGCTTGAGAACGTTCATGTTTTCTTCTGAGAATGCAACCAACGAAGCAGAGGAAGACTGGCTGAAGAAGAACGAGAAGTAGTGCTTGTCTTTACTCGTTCCCAAGATGTAAACAAGTCCTGAATGGAGCATAAAATGGCATCAGTGTCCTGCAAAGAAAATACAAGCAGTTACCATTTTCATTACAATAAATGAAACAAGGATGAAAGAGGAAACAGAGGCTATCTCGTTAGTAGCTTTGGAAAATTGGGGCACATCACTGGTTGATCCAACCACCTGTGGGGACTCCTATTTGGCTGAACTAGCAGGCTCTTCTACAATGGGCAGATGTACGAGAATCTCTGCAGGAAGCAAGCGATAATGAGTTAAAAATCAACAATGCAAACAAGGGAAAAGACCACGAAATTTGTATTACCTTCTGGTTCAACGCATGGGGGTCAGCGCCCTCGGGAGATGGAAGTTCTCCAACTGACTGTGCAATCAAAAACTCTTGGTCTGTAAGTAAAGTCCCTTCTCCAGATGACTTGGACGGAGAAACCTTAGTAGAAGGTGGTGGAACAAGGACCGGTGAAGGCAGAGTCTTCAGAGGAGAAGTCGAGCTCTTTTGAAAACCCTAGGTAAAACGTTAAAACACATGAATTTTTTTTCATGAATAAACAAACACTACATGGGATAAAAAAAAATTCAAATACCTTCCTCTTGACGATTAGAGGAGTATTATCATCATCGAGCAAGCCTGGCGAAGCTAAAGCTGGCCGTTTACGGTTGAAACATCCTTAGTTGTCCCAGTTTGAGCATATGAAGAGCCAGATGGAATGGGATTCATTACATAGCGTTTAACGCAAGTCGGATGGGACTCTGAAGGAGAAATATGATTATTGGCAGCTAGAGGAATAGCAAGAATGGGAGAAACAGAAGAAGTCCCTAGCATCTCCAGCAAATGGAAGGCATGGTTGACATCAGTTGCAAACAACATGCGCTTCACGGACGGCCGAGTTGTGCAAAGAGGGGGTGGACGACAAAAGTAGGATTGAAAGAGGCAAAAGAGAAGCCGTTTGTCAAAAGAGCATTACGAGCCTCAATGGCTTGTGCCTATGCTTTAGTAATGGTATGAAAACGCTCTGTCCAGCTCTTAGAAAAACAGGAATGAACATGTTATGTTTGGCCAAAACCAAGCGACTGGCAACAAATTGGGGAGCATATAGCTCAACTTCTACCTAAGCATTTGTCCAAGCATATAGCTCAACCCCTACCTTAGCATTCTTTCCCAACCAAGTACTGAACCCAAATAGGCAAAGAGGTGCTCACATCATTCATGGTAGAAGGATGTTGTACATAAATTGGAACTCGGTAAGCAGAGAAAGGAAAAAAAGGAAGGGTTGAATCTAAGTTATAAAAGAAGGTAAAAATGTCCTTATTGGGCATATTTACCGGGCTCAATTGATTGATGAATAGTCCATAACAACTAACAGACTTGGGAAGAGTGGATGAAGCACCAAGTTGTGGAAAATATGCCCTCAACCACAATTGAACGAGCCAAAGAGGTCTACTGCCAATGGGAGATGCACCATTCCTTAGCTGATATTAAAGGGAAGCTATGCCTCTATAAAAGGCAGTTAAGAATAAAGAACAAAGATTCAAAGGCCTACCATGCGCTATGGGTAAATAACTCATTGAGGGTTCCAAGCTGGGTACACAAAAAACATATTTACAAAACCAGACTTGAAGAAAGACAACACGCTCAGCATGGGTAGGCTCAGCATTGGAATTATTGTAAAGCTCTTGCATGCCCGAGTAAGAATCAATAAATCTCCTTTCAAATTTTGGGGCAGCAACAGTAACCAAAAGGGCGGGAGAGATGGTGTCGCCCAAGGGCGGAAGATTAACCAAAGCACCAACGTCCCTCAGAGTAACGGACATTGGACCAAGTGGGAATATAAAGGTATTGTATTCTGAAAACCAAAAACTCAAAGCAATGGGGAAAACTATAAGGTCGTAGATTGGGGGACGGAGAGCAATTTCTAATAAGTCCGAAATCCTAGCACGATCAAAAATTGCATTGGTAGGGCCATGATTTACCATACATGCATGTCAAAAACGAAAAGTAGTATCAGTTTTGGGCTAAGTGCGAATAACTCGTTCCCGGATTGACTTTAATGGAAAATGGTTCAGAAAAGGAGGATCTTGAGTGCAAGGGAACAACTGACCCACTGCGACTTGCCCCACGGAATCAGTATCATTAAATAATGGATCCAGATAGAACTCATTGAGGTCAACATTGGCTGGCGAAAGCGCAGGATTCACATATGGTTTTGTGAGTAGCTGTTGAAAGTCTTCGAAGCTAAGGGAGTTGTCTGAAATCGCCAACTAGTACAAACTTTAAATCTTCTCGAAGGTTTTGGAGCGTAAGTGTTTGAATAGAGAAGCAAGAAGATGAATAGTGATCTTTATAAAGACGCGGCGATGCAGAACGTAGGTATAATGGGGCGATGAAGTAGCATGTTTCTCGGTTTATAGGAGTAGCGTGATATTGCACTTTTAGGATATGGAAGGTCATCGCCAAACAAAATAATGATTGGGATTCTCCGCCTGTGTGGGATTTCAAGTATCGCGGGAAAATACAAAGAATGAATATGGCATAAGATTAATAATCGATATTAATTTTGCCGTATAGGGGAAAATTGTTGACATACAAAAATGAAACCCAATTGAATGGTCCAAAGAATCGAGCCTAACTAGAAAATTCAAAAGATAAGGCCCAAATGAGACCATGTAAAAAGCCCAAGACGGAGTTATGTAGCGAAAACCCACCATCGCTCAAGCCTGCAAGACACCCAATATCGGGGCGAATATGGTGCCTTATTGTCATTCAGAGCGACGGCCCCATAATCGCCCAAGCTTTCGAGACTCCCAAGATTTGGACGAGTATAATGTTTGGTTGTTATTTAAGGTGACGATTATTGAAACAGTTAATGGACAATCTTATCACATTCCACGATCCAAGAATCTTGGTTGCAAGCAGTTAAATGATAAGAGTAATGACAGCAGTTAAAACGGCAGTTCTTTGATCAATCAGTCATTATGGAGAAAGTATGTAGTTACAGGGCGACGAGCAGTTGTCAAACGGTTCCACAACAAAAACTGTCAGAGAATGTATAAAAGAGAAAAGAAAACATAGAAGGAAGGACGGCCGAATCAATCACTCTTGAACAGAGAATTATGTAATTTCATTTCTTTTAGTTTTTCTCGTTAAACTTTCAATTGTTTTATGTACTTGTGCCCCTTGGAGGTATTTCGCTTCTTGCAAATTGTAATCTTCATAAATAAAGCACTCATCGTTGGGACTTTGTTTCGAGAGGTTTGTTCCTTACACAATTGTCTGAGCCATCTTTTAATTGTTAGCGAGACTCGTGCGAAACAGGTACCAAACAATGCATATTGTGCTTAAAGGTTAAAATTGCCAAAGATTAAAAAATTGAAAATGAAAATGAAAATTGGTTCAAATGGTCCAAAACCTTTGCTCGCCTTGTATTTTTGGTCCAAACCTTCAAATATTTGACACAAATGGTCCAAACATTTGCAATCTGGTCATAATTGGTTCTTTTGAATAGATTTCATCAAAAACTACGGGTAGTTTTGCATGTAGAATTCAATTGTTTTTATTTGACTGAAAGAATTTGTCAAATCAAAAATAAAATAATTTTCTTAAAAAATAAAAATAAAATGTACCTCTCCCCTCCAACGAAGACTCTCAATGCCGCCACCACCTACCGAAGTGTGATTGCCAACGCCTTCTAATGCTAGGCTACCATTGCCATCTTTGGCCAAACTATCTAGCTCAGTCGCCTCTCCCAAGCCATCATTAACCTACAACTCATCTCCACCATCAGCTACACTCTTCCCCATTCCTTTCAATTCTAACCAAATTGGGTTGTTTGGGTAGAGGTGGCAATGGTAGCATGGTGACGGCACTTTGGGTATTTGGGGAAGGGAAATGGGGGAAGAAGATGATAATTACATTTTTTTAGAAATTCTTTTATTTCAAAATTTATTTTTTAATATTTTATTTTGATTTGGTAAATTTGACCCTTGAAATAAGAAGAAAGAAAATTGTATTGTACTCGTGAAACTAGATGCAATTTTGGAAAGAGTCCATTCAAAAGGACCAAATACGCCAAGAATGCCAGGTTTTGGACCATTTATGCCAAGATTTAAGGGTTTGGATAAAAAATGCATGATGGACAAAGATTTGAGCCAATTTTTCTAATCTATGAATTTCGACTTTCGCATTCATCAAACGGAATTTGGCACAATTGACCCCTAATCTATGGTCTCTGTGCATTGGTACCAACGTTCTCAACCTATGGTTTTCATGTGCAAATTGTCTTTTTTGACAGTTTTCGTCAGTTTTACAATTAAAAAGTTAATTTTTTCAAAAAAGTTTGGAATGTGTTTTCCAACCTTTCGTGTTCCTAACCTTGAAAATGAGTTCTAGGTCTCCAACATATTTCAATCTATGAATATAAGTCCTCATGTGACCAAAATTGGGAATTTGGACATATTTTGAAACTAGAAGGCAAAATCACGAAACCATTTGGGGTGTGGTTTTCAATCTCTCCAACTCGATTGAAAGTTGGGGTGTGACTTTAAACTCTATATTGACACATTCTACCTATAACATCAAATTTTATATATTTAAATAGGATGAGAATTCACAACTTCACTTCTAAAGATTGAATACTCATTATTACATCAAGTGAAAGATCGAGGAACCCATACCTAATTTTTCCATTTGTTTTTATCAAAGATTGTGGTGCCTTTATTTTTAGTTAAACAAATAAAATAAAAACAAAAAAGGCAAAAAAAATTAGAATCATGCTAGATGTACTTTCTCCTTTACTACAAGGTTTACTACATTGCCACATGGTCGCTCCCTATTGGAGGGGCGGCTGGTGATTTTTAGTTAAACAAATAAAA
This sequence comes from Fraxinus excelsior, assembly GCA_019097785.1. Taxonomy (NCBI): domain Eukaryota; kingdom Viridiplantae; phylum Streptophyta; class Magnoliopsida; order Lamiales; family Oleaceae; genus Fraxinus; species Fraxinus excelsior. Next base: position 25,165,290 of record CM032640.1, on the reverse strand, counting down.
TAAAAACAAAAAAGGCAAAAAAAATTAGAATCATGCTAGATGTACTTTCTCCTTTACTACAAGGTTTACTACATTGCCACATGGTCGCTCCCTATTGGAGGGGCGGCTGGCCCACCAGCCGCCCCTCCAATAGGGAGCGACCATGTGGCAATGTAGTAAATTAGGAAGTAAAGGAGACAGTACATCTAGAATAATCCAAAAAATTAAACCATTCCCCAAAATGGACCCTATCCAACGCCTATACACCCACACTTTTCCAAAAGAAAAGATATGGCAGATATTTGCTAAACATTTTTGTTAGAATCAGAAATCCAACCCATTTTTTCTGCAAACTTGACAGTTGACCCTTTACATTTTTTTTTCCAATTTTATAGCAAAGAAAGTGAAAGGTTAAAACAACCATGTTATATTGTTAGAATAATTGACATAATATCACATCACACTTTGAACTATTTAAAGTGCAGTCATCTTCTTCATCAAATCACATCCCGCCACCTAGGACTCAACATGACTCGTGACATTATTCTTGTGACAACGTGGTTTATCTAAGTTAAAAATTAATTAACCCCCTGTTTGGTACATAGTAAAAATTGCATCTTCATTATTTTACTCATTTTCAATCACACATTCTTTAATAAAATAATATTTTTCATCGTATTAATAACTTTTTTTTTCTTTTTCAACCACACATTTTTCATCAATTTACTATTCTAAAATACATTCTTCCAAAATGATGTGGCTCAAACACAACCTAAATTTTGTTGGTGTAGGTTGGGGGTGGTAGATAGGATTTAGGGGATTTTTGGTATTGGGTGGGGTCCATTTTTAAGAATAGAATACCTGAACTTCTTTTATTTTTCGTCTTCTTTTATTTTAGGCCATGTTTTGTCCCATTAAGTTTTATTTCATTTTTTTCTATCTTATTATCAATCACACATTCTCTCGATAAAATAATATTATGCATAAACTCAAAAATTCTGCCTACTTTTTAACCATAATTCTTCAAAAAATACTATTCTGAAATCAAATTTTTTTTTTTTTTTTTTTTCAAATAATGGAACTTAAACAAGGGCTATTATTTATTCAAATAAAAGTAAAGAGTATTGTAGTCCTTTTTAATTTAGACCCTGTTTGACACCCATTTTCATTTTCATTTTTTTCTATTTCTTCATTTCAAACACGCATTCTCCCAATAAAATAATATTGTTATTGTTGTTGTTATTGTTGTTGTTGTTGTTGTTTGTACCTGCAATGTTGTTATGGGTAAGATACTAAACTCCATACGATGGACGGACGTAACGAGAAATACGAAGAATGAAATTGCTGTGGCAGGGCCACATCCAGGCGGTGCATGTGTGGGCAGACCCCTAGTCAATAGGGGCATGGCTACATTGGCACCCCTTGTAGTGACATTGGCCTTATAACACGTTTATATATCCATGACACGTAAATAGAAAAACACATATTATTTGAATAAGTCTTAATTCCGTCAATTATTTTTGATACGGAAAAATATCGATACGCTCAAACCCGACCTATTGGACTCGACCTTAGGCCTTCATATTGGGCCATTTCATAACGTAGAGTCAAGCTCGAATTCAAGGCCTAACATAAAGTCATGTTAGTTATTTTTAGATACAAACTCCTACTTCATACGAATTTTGCTTTAACTCCAATTGTGCAATTCTTACACAACAGAAACACCTAAAATAACTAGATCTATAGGAAGTTAAGTCCTTCCTGGACTCCCCCTCCAACATCTATAAATATATAACCTAGCCTCATTATTAAGGTATTTTTTTTACATAAAATTCCAATATACAGTTTTTCACATAGTTTTCTCTTTGACTTAAGTATCGGAGGGGCGACGAGAACACACATCAACGTCTTTATTTCAGGAATTGGAGATTGGATCTGGCGAAGCTTTTCCACTTGACTCGGGTTAGCCCAGGTACGAATTTTGGTATTATCAATTTTAAATAAAATTATTATTTAGAGGGCTATTAAAATTATTTCGGTGAATTGAAAAGGTCTCGAATAAAAAGCTCGTTGAATGTTTAAGTTCGTTAATTTTTAAGTGAAAAATGATGGTATTGAATATCATAGAACGATTACAAAAGTTTGTACTTGTTATATTTTGGAACACCTTAAGAGTTAGTAATTGGATACTACTAATCCACCTACACCATGGCTTGGCACTCCTGGCTAGTCGACCACGCTTAGGACCGGGGAC